>QFFB01005616.1:0-12836 GCA_003316465.1 Ramaria cf. rubripermanens
GATGAGGAGGCAGTCTACATACCAGAGCGTCGATATCTCATGCCAGTAGCTGCCGGACTAGCGTAGGGCGGCCAGGCTCCAGCGGCTTGGTGGCCAGAAGCCGTACGCTTGACCTGTTCTTGGATACGTGGGGGGACGTTCGCAAACCTATACATCTTTAGATTTCTGTTCAATGTCGGGTAAATTAACGTACTCGGCCTCAGTAATAAAACTTTCTCCGTAGCTGTTGTAGCTGATCAGTCTTTGGACATTTAAGGAAACAGCGTACAACTAACTCTGTCCATAATTGGCCGCACACATTCTCGAGTGTCACACCTGATTCATTTTTCACTGTGGTGCACCAGGGCGAAAGCCGGGTAATGATGGTAAGTTCAGTCACCCTGGGTAGCGTAGCCGGTTCACGCTTCTGTTGGCTTTGAATCATCAGAGTGGGTATATTAAGGGGTGGGAAGCATACTTGCCTTCGTGAAAGGTAAATCTCGCTCTCGATCATTAACGTTGAACATCCCAGAAGATCCGGTAGCTAAGTTGAAAACAAAACTGGGCATCCCCATCCCCCTGTATGATGTATCAGGGAGAGCATCTAACTTATTCACGACGCCAACTTGCTTTAGAATAGGGTGTAACTCCAGTTCGGTTTGAAGCAGATAAAGATGCGTTGGTTCTAACACGGGGCCATCTGGGGGCAAAGAACCGGAATGATCAGTACTCAGTAAGGATTGTGATTAGAGAGCCAGTTCACAATTAGGTCCCGGTGCCCACTTGTCAACAATGTCAGCCATGCTGGAGATACGTATGGATACGCAGGAAGGTACGAGGGAAGAATGCAATCGACCTTCAATACTTATTGAGTATGCTACAGCACACGAGACTCGAAGGCCATGAGGTACGCCCACAACGATCAACTTACGCCACACTTGGTCGTGACACGTTCAGCGATGCCACCCAAGGGCGCAAACGCTAAGAAAGAATCAGGACGAGCGAAGAAAGCCGAGAACGAGGCTAAGAAGAAGGATGCTGCAGTAGCTGAGAAGGCAAGCCTAAATATTATGCACTAAGCTTCTGGCGAACGCTCAAATGTACCAGGAGCGTAAAGAAGCCACAGAATGGGCCGACGGTGCTAAGGCCAACAAAGCCAAGGAAGCCAAGGAAGAGAAACGACGTGCTGAGGCTGCTCGGAAGGCGGAGAACGCTCGTATGCTTGCGGAAGAAGAGGCTGCATTGCCGAAAGTTAAGGCTGCACCGAAGGCCGGAGCGAAGAAAGCCAAGGCACAGGGACCCGCTGGACCTGGTGCTATTGCAGCAGGTGGAGGATTAGCTAGCGTCGGAAATCAACCCCAAAAGACTGAAGTGAACGATGACGACAAGGTCGTAGAGAGTTTCCATGCGACAGGCATTGATGACGCCCTCGACCTCTTGACTATTGTGAACGCCAAATCTGACAAGGCTAGTGTAGGCCAGCAAGCGGCTGGCTTGGAGCGACATCCTGAAGTTTGTCCCCTCTCTTCTGCTATCCTAATGTACAGTGTTTAATGAACTATTTACTGCCTAGCGCCGATTTAAGGTAAGCATAGTGTGAATTCAAGTGGCTGTTCACTACAAACATATTCTCTCAGGCTGCTTTTGAAGCATATCAAGAACGAGAGCTTCCAATTGCCAAACAAGAGGTCAGTAGTATTAACAATGTCTTTGGTGTTTTCTGAGTATGACATCTCGTAGCACCCTGGCCTTCGGTTACAACAATACAAGGTAACTTCCCTTCACTACTAATGGTCAACTTACAGATCGGACTCGCGCAGGACTTACTGTATAAGCAATTCCAGAAGAGTCCCGAAAACCCGTAAGGACCACATCCGAGTTGCCATATATTGTCCTGATCTTATGTCAATTAGCTTCAACCAGACCACGGTTTCATACGATGCCTCCAAGGGCGAGAAGGTCGATGCGTTACTGAAAAAGAAAGAACTCGTGGAGGAAAGACTAAGACAACAGAAGGATTGAATCGAACACCTGAGTTCCAAGGCTGTGTGGGATTGTTGATCGGACCCAAAGGATTTTTCCAGGGTAGCGAGCCAGATGATTATTGTACAATTGACTTGTAGAACATACGTCATCCTTACGGCGCTTTGGCGGTGCAGTGGGCGGCCGTGGTGGTGATACCATATACAGCCTTTGACCTTTCCTCCACTGGCTCGTTCAGTATCACGTCTATACCCTACCATATGCAGGATAATGGAGAAGATAAACTAGAGGGTAGTGTCCTGCATGTGGAAATTGACCCTGAAGGATCGGCGCGGGATGACGTCGTCCAGGTCTCAATCGACACGCAGTCACCACTGGCAGACGGTACAAGTGAGCTAGCAGCCCAAACCATGTAATGCCAGTTTGACCAGGAGAATTTATGCATGCATAGAATACACTGAATATGAGGTGGTGGGAAAAGGACTTGCATCATTCGCCCGCGTCACGTCAGATGGCAGGATCTCTATCACTTTAGATTTGAAGAACAAGCTACCAGATTTACCTCAAGACTATGCCAATCCTGTACAGGAATTTGCGGTCGATGAAAAGGCATATGACAATCCTCCCCAGATCAACATTGTTATTATGATTGTGGGGAGTCGAGGTGCGCTGATTGCTTTGACTTTACCCTTGTAATTCTAGATAGACATTGCCCGTCACTGGCACAGGGGATGTACAACCCTTTCTTGCTCTCGGAAAAAGATTGGTGAAATGTGGCCATCGTGTCAGGATAGCAACACACGAAACATTTCGTTCATTTGTCAAGGATGCGAGCTTAGAATTCTTCAACATTGGGGGAGATCCCAAAGACTTAATGAGTTATATGGTCAGGAGTAAGCTTACTTCTCGTTTCTGTTTACATTTTCTCATTCCATTCCGCTCTGCATAACCATGACTAAAGATCCTGGCCTTATCCCTGGAGTGGATAGTCTGCTAAATGGCGACATTGGCAAGAAGCGAAAAATGATCGCCGAGGCAAGGGTTCTTTCACTACACCGCCATCACTTATTGATAATTTCCAGATGCTCGACGGCTGTTGGCGATCTTGCTATGAGCCTGACGATGAATCAGGTCGGACTTTTGCCGCAGATGCTATAATATCCAACCCACCGAGTTTCGCGCACGTCCATTGCGCTGAAGCTCTGGGTATTCCACTCTTACTATCTTTTAGTGCGTGTTTACCTGTCAAAATGCCGTCTAACCTATTCTCACGGCTGTCCTCCTGCTAAGCTATGCCTTGGTATGCATAGGGCAATGTAAAAACATATTTATTTTCGCTAATCTGCTTGCCAAAGGTGTGCAACAACGGCGTTTCCTCATCCACTCGTGAACGTGTCACAGTCGAATGCGGAGCGTGGTCTCACGAACTACCTCAGCTATCCGCTTGCCGATATAATGACCTGGCAAGGGTCGGTTGCACACATCTCTTGTTACAAAAAGGAGTGATTTGACCGAAAGCATTTAGCCTTGGTGACGTGATCAACAGGTTCCGTTCAAAAACCCTTGGGCTAGAGCCTCTGTCGTTAGTCTCTGGACCAAGCATTACTGACCGTTTACATATACCCTGGACCTACTGCGTAAGTCCCTCTCTTGTTGCTAAACCAGAGGACTGGATGAACCATATCGGTTCGTAAAACCACTGTAATACGTATTTTCGAATTTATGGCAGACTTTTTTCAGACATCGTCGGTTTCTATTTTCTCGAGCTCGCTGAGAACTACATGCCTGCGGAGGACCTAGAATCGTTCCTTTCCGCAGGTCCACCTCCTCTATACATTGGGTCAGTTGCCTTTTGCTGTGCAAATTACCCTATGATGAACACTCCCTCAGCTTCGGGTCTGTCACCGTCGAGGATCCCGTCGCTATGACAAGTAAGCCTCACTTTTATATCTCCATTGCGCTTCATTGAATATGCATAGAAACAATTTTCAGCGCTGTGGAGAAAGCTGGGGTGAGGGCTCTAGTTTCGGCAGGGTGGGGTGGTCTTGGTGGAAGCTCTATACCGACGAACGTATTCATTCTGGGAAATGTCCCACATGACTGGCTTTTCACCAAAGTGTCCGCAGTCTGTCACCATGGTGGCGCAGGGACGACTGCTATTGGTCTTCGTATGGGAAAACCAACTATCATCGTACCGTTCTTTGGAGACCAACCTTTTTGGGGGATGATGGCACATAAGGCTGGAGCGGGCCCTCGACCGATTCCATCTTCCTGCTTAAATGTTGACAACTTAACGGAAGCGATCCACTTTGCAACTTCTCCTGGTGCGCGAGCTGCTGCAGAGCGGTTGGGTGAGCAGATACGGAAAGAGGTCAGAGTTGTTGTTTTCTTCCATGAGGAAAAAACTCATGCATATAAGCTAGGATGGGATAGCTGGAGGTGTTCGGTCATTTAATCGACACTTACCATTGTTGAACATGCGGTGGGTTACCTTATTTCAGCCGCAGGTGGCATTTAACTGAATTGAAATCCAGGTGTGACTTGGATCCTTCCCGAGTTGCTGTATGGTTTTCTGTAGAACTGGTTAGTCCTCCTGCGATGATTTGTTTGTCGATGCTTAATCGCGATTCTAATACAGTGCCTGAAACTTAGTGCATTTGCCGCTCAGACACTAGTAGACGCAAAGTTACTGGACTTGACCAAACTTGAGCCCCACCGTAAGTTTCAATATGACTTTCCGGGTCATATTAGTGACGTCGTTCACAGGGTCAAAGGAATATGGCTGGAAAAGGAACATCACAGACCCTGTCACTGGAGGCGGTTCTGCAATTTTCTGTAAGTGAGGGCTGCAGCGATTGTGGCGATCCGTCTTGAGCGTGAAAACAGGGACCATAACAAATCATTACGCCGGCATCGCCAAACTATTTTAGTTAGAAGTTCACCATTTGATATGCTTCGGCTCACCTTATATTGTTTGGCAGTTCTCCGAAGAAGGGGATAATTAAGACTACTACGGCGATACCTCTAGGCATCATAAACATATTTTTGACCTAGATAGGCTAATTACTTCACTTTAGGCATCATAAAAATCATCACGTCTGTACACGAGGGGTTTCACAATGCTCCCAAGCTATACGGCTCCGAAGTTCGAGAGCATGAGCGTGTCACTGATTTTGGAAGTGGGGTAAAAGCGGGAGGTCGAGTGCGTCCCAGACGCATTGTATTGTTTTCTTACTTTCTCAGGACATAACAGGCCTTGTTCCATGGCTATTGGGATGGAATTACGGGTCTCGTTACAGAACCTGTGCAAGGCGCAAAGAAAGAGGCCAGTACTTGTTCCGCGTTGTGCAATAGTAGTCCACTGAATGATACGGACAGGGTTGGAAAGGCGCACTCAAAGGCGCGGGAAGGAGTTGTAAGTGCCCTACATCGACAGTTGTCACGACCTAACAGTTCCCCTAGGGATAAACGCCACCATACGACCTGCAGCCGGTGTCTTGGGTGTCGTCGCATATCCTATTCATGGTGCCATGAAATCAGGTGAGAGGACTTGGGCCCGAAGACAACTCTGGTCGCAGCGATCGACACGTGTCGCCGACGGAATCGAAGACGTCCGGCAGAGCAGTCACCAGGAGCGAGGGCGGATTGTGGCCAAGTTTAAGGCTATGACCACTTCTGAAATACTGAAGCAGAGAAGGAAGGACTTTACAGATGCTGCGAAGGCCGCGATGAAAGAGAGCAATTTCCAGACTGTTGACGGCTCTACTTCGACAATTACTTCGCTTCCCAATACACCATCCTCCAATGTCCCGGATGCGTTTGAGCACCTAGATGATCCTGCACTACCACTGGATGGTGGCGACTCTGAGGATGAGATATTCCAGCAGGAGCTAAACCGAGCCAAACAGCTTTCTCTGGCCGAGCAGAAAGGTTACGAGAGAGCGATGGCAGAGAGATTCCAGGACATTTAGAGACAAGTCGATAGCGCCTGTATTGTACAATTTGAAGAATTACACACGACTGCTGTACTACCGAATATCAATGGGTATAGTCATACATCAGCCTCATCGCCTGAAGGTTCTGCTTCAGGTACTTCCTTGTTCTTAACACGATTACGGGCTCGCCCACGTGCTCTACCTCTCCCCCTTCTCCCTCGTTGTACAACTTGCTCCGTAGTTGCCAGTGTCGACGTGGAGGCGTCATCTCTGACTTCCTCTTCTTCACGGTGGGGCAACGGCGTGCGGGCGCTTCTGCTACGTCTTCCACCCTTCCGCTTTCCCGCGATTCCGCCTCGCTTTTGTGACTGTACAACACTTTCATCGTCCTTGTCGATATCTCCCTCGCCATCAAAAAACTCGTTGGGTGCCTTATGCGGGTCAGAATGTGTTTCGCCAGCATTTCGCGTCCCCTTCTCCTCATCTCTTTCCTCAGCGGTCCGTTCTTCCTCCTCTAACCAACCCGCCAAATCAGGGGGAATCTCCTGCATCTGAACGCTGGGCGCCCCCTGCAGATATCGCAGCTTATTTCGAATGCCTGTTGTTATCTTCTGTAATGAAGCTGGCGTGTTCATGTTTTCCACCTTAGTCACGATCTTTGGGTGAAGTTTATAGTCGGGGGCAAAAAAGGAGTCATACGGTGTGGAAGGCAGGTCATCGGGAACGGCGGCGCCTACTAGAACAGATGTCTCGTACGTCCAACAGCGACTCACATTATGGATCGTGTATCCCCCGCCACCGAGGATGAGAAGAGGGAGGTTGAACTTCCTGACGAAGTTGACACATTCGCCATGAGCTGCGATGGATAGATTGAATGCTCCAAGGCGGTCACAGCCCAGGGAGTCAGCGCCACATTGCAAAACAATAGATGTTGGCCGGAAGGACGTGACGGTGTCTTCAATGACAGTTTTGAACAGTGTGAGATATGAATCGTCGTCTATGCCGTCCTGTAGCGGAACATTGAGGCAGAAGTGCTTCCCGAGGCCATTTCCATTATCATTGAGTTTTCCAGTTCCAGGAAAGAAGTCGCCATTGTACTTGTGAAATGAGACCGTCATTACTCTATTCGATTGCCAAAAGGCTAACTCTACGCCATCGCCATGATGTATATCGATGTCGATGTATAGCACGCGAGGGTGATATCTGGATCAGATGAGTGTGACCTACCAGTTCTGCAGAAATATGCTATATCCCACCTGAGGAGTTCTAATATGGCAAGTACAATATCATTGATATAGCAGAAACCACTTGCCTCTCCACGTTTGGCATGGTGGAGCCCCCCTGACCAGTTGATAGCAATATCAGTATGTCCCTGCGAGAGCCTCCGAGCACCTGCCAACGATGCCCCAGCATATTGTCGACAAAAATCATACATTTCTGCAAAAACAGGACAGTCTTCTACGCAGTTAAACTGTTCCACCAATGTCTTGAGTTCGCTCTCCCGTGTAGGAGATACCCTGTGTGATAGATCAATACAACGGTGCGCGTTGCGTGTCTCCTATGACTTATGTATACCTAGACAAAAAATCGATGTAATCTGCGTCGTGGTAGGCTTCCAGCTCATTTTGCGTAGCAGGACGCGGGCTGAAGAAACTATGTATTTGCTTGTCGAGGCCATAACCCAGCACAAGTGCATTTGTGAGCGTGAGTCTATGTGGCTTCATAGGATGAAGTTCCTGATAGTGCGAACGTTTATAAAGAAGGAGCTTCATCACGCAGCATGTGAGTACTAACTCCATAGTGATACTCCCCTACTCCTTTTGGGAAATAGTAGGAAACGATAGGACGAGAATGAGGCTGCAGGGGGCGTCAGGAAGGGGGCAATTTCAAAGGAGTTTCTCATACATTGATGCGTTCAGTTATTGGTTGTGTAATCCCTGAGGCCTCGGGATCCAGGAAATGTGATTTGGATGAGAAGGTGACACTTCGACTCGCGCGGACCATGGCGAGGGTCGCCACAGCTTTCGATCGATTCTTCAGTCACGCGGCGTCACGCCCCCCTCAGAGGTGAAGGGTCACGCGTCACGGTTGTTTTTGAAGCAAAGGTCGAAACCAACCCGAAAGGCATGCAAATGGTTAATGAGCATCTGGGGCGCATCCAATCATTTACTCCAGGGGTCTTTGTCATATTTACACAATGTCTGTCTGCCTCCAATTGCTTTAGATCCCATAATAATCCGCCTCCCTATCAGTGATTTATAGCATGTACCAACTGGCTTGTATCTTCAACCTCTTTCCACAAAGCTAGAGTACAGCCTTGCCAAGCCCCGGGGACTTACATTTCAATCTTCAAATCTTGATTTGGCTACGGAAGGAGAATTTTCGGCCACTGTTACACATAATGGTGGCCTCTGAAGACACGACAGATTGGTCAAACGTGTCACACCCCAGGAGGCCTGAGGAATCGGTCGAAAGTCTACAGTACTTACAACGTACGTGAATAGACTCTAGGATCCCTCGAGAAATATATGCTTACATGTACCACGCAGCTTCACCCCATATTACGTCTTTCGTGCTCTCCAACCCTCATCAAGGGCATCGCTGATGAGAAACAGCCACCAGAAGGATACGATCGGCGCCGTTGAAAGATGCCAGAGCGCATGTGCATCGATGGCTCGCCACCAGGGTGGGAAGTCGAACAGTTCGAGAGCAGTCGCGAGGGTGGTTAGCAGTGCGAACAGTGCAGCCTTGTATGCGTGCTTGGGGTGATACCCACGAGGGCGAAGCGGAAATGGCCGTATAGGAAGCAAGGGAAAGGAGTATGTGATCCAAAGTAGATTATGTAGGATGCCGACGACGAGGTTTGCGGCCACATTGTAAGTATAATCAAATCGCGGTAGAAGGGTCAAGTAAGAAACGTGGAGGATGTAAAACAGAAGACACAGAATACTCCATGAGATAAGCAAGGGAGACTGTGTCGTCGGGTAATGGGATATGACGAGCCGTTGGCGTTGCTGAGGCGGCACATACAAATGAAAGAGCCGAACGACGGTGTAAAATAACGAATAAAGAATGGCTAGTCCCGCTGAGAAGTAGTCCATTTTTTCAGTTAGAGGTGTATCTACCAGTTGATTAATTGTATCGTTGACTGAGAACCCGGAGTAATACCTACCTCGAGTATGAAATACGGCGGACCAAATCCACGCATTTACATTGACGATTCCCCACCCCATGTAGTACGTCCGCATGGGGTGGTCGCTTCGAATCGATCGATTAGCTGCACTGAGGCCGCGAATATGAGCGAACAGGTTCAAAAGAGAAAACAGCACAGATGCGGGCTCTTGCATGCCAGCCAGCCTCCAAAAAGGCCACTTTCCGTAGTATTGGTGGATGTCGTCGTGAGTGGACACGGCGTTGTCAGTGATAGTGTGCATACACGTATATCGACATTCATCGAAGCAGGTCCAACGTGTAAGACGGAGAGCTAATGGGAGTCGAACTGGGCCGCTGGGAGGGGTGCATGCTTGTTGTACGCAGCGAAAGACACACGCCTGGTAGTGTGGAGCGCGGTCCCCGGAAGAGGCAAGAGTTGTTGGAGCTAACAGGAGGCTGGAAAGCAGCAATAATGCCGCGGTATTTCGGGGCATTATGTCTTTCTTTGGGTGGGAATTGCGGGCATGGGCGCGTGCGGGGCCCTGACGGCGATAGTCACGCGGCGCCAGGCACGTAGTCGAACCTGGAGTGCGTGACCGTCACAGTCAGCGCAGGACTAGGATGTAGGGTTGGGTTGAGGTGAGCTCGCTGGGTGCGCAGAGCAGGGTCGCCGCTTGGGTGAGTGGGATCCTGCTCGGCGACTACTTTCATCCTGGTCTGTATGGTACATGCATGGTGATAAAATGTAAGAAGGAGGAATAGAAGACTCGGAGACGGGAAAACTTGATGCGCATTAACTCAAGCACATAATCGGCCTCATCATAAGGGACAGGCTAAAACCATATGAATTTCAAGTAGCTACTGATCTAGCTACTTATACACATGCAAACACAGGGGCAGAGCCCTGTGGAACATTGGATTAGGAGCTGATGATGTGAGTGTGACACAAATGTGATGAAGGATAATGAAAGATAGGAATATTCATAATAAATCAAGAAAATTAGTAGAAATAGTAGGAAAAATACCATAACCTCCTGAATTCATAACACATGGTAGGTTATTATGTGTTTGTCCGATACAGTACAAGTGGTCACTATTAGCTATTATGCTGTGTGTGCTCCAAATGCCATTAAGGAAAGAAAGAAGAAGAAAGAAAAGGGAGGGAAAGGGAGTGGATCTTTGAACCAGAGGGCAAGGTGTTGTCTTGGTAACTGTCCGGGAGGGAGGGTGGGAAAGAAAGAAAAGCTAAGTAATGAGATGTGAGAGTGAGTGATGGCGAGGCTTGAGTAAGTGGATGTGGATGGAGAAAAAGATGTGTGAGGGTGAGGTGCCCATGGCTGCACTCAGCTGGGTGCTGGTGTTTGCTGGCACCTATCTTCCATAAGTAGTAGACACCTCCAAACCTAATAATTACAAGTTTTGAATTGCTTGAGCCTGTGTGATATGACTTAGCAGGGAGTAGAGGCATGCAGTTGCAGTGAAATATTGACAAGAGCATTGAGATACAAGTATATAATGGGGAGTATTTAGGCATGAATGGAAATTGTAGTCCATATAGTAACAAAAGGGTTCATTTGAAGTCTGTGGAGTGAAGGAATGAGAGTAGTATGTAGTCAGGGTGCACAGGAACAGTACTAGGAAGATGTCCAAAGCACAAGACAGAGACTGGGCAGCAGTGCATGGCATTAAAAAACCTGGTGGGAAAAAGTATTTGTGCTGTGCAAGTAAGTGAAAGAAGGGATGACCATTGGTGGCAACAGGAAAAAGAATGGGAGGGAGGGACAGTGAAAGCAGAAAAATCCACTGTGGGGTCAGCATGGTCTGCACATGTGAGCCAATGGTTTTTTTCCTATGTAAGGAGTGTGGCACAGTAAGTGAGTGAGGGATCAGTGAATGTGGAAGCATGCTAGATAGGGTGGTGTGGGCCCCTCATAAAGAAGCACATATCACAATGGTTCTATAATCTACTGTGGTGTTCATTCTGAGACACATCCCTATGCACATGGAACTAGAGTCAGTGAGACTAGAGTGTGGGGCAGCATGACCTGGACATGCTGTGGCAAGGTGTGGTTGTCAGAGCCTTGCAATGGGCATTGGGTGTGATACAGTGCTGTGGTGAGAGCATTAGTTGAAGCTGTTACATCCATACATTCCGCACTCCTGTTCCGCCTTCTGCACTATCACTTCCATTACTACCCTACCCTTACTCAGCTCTCTGATCCCCACAGCCCCTCTGTCAGCAAGGGTACCTTGTTCCTCATGGAATGTCTGTGTCCCCATACCGATGGACGATGGGCACCTTCTTTAGATATCATACTTACATCCCCCCCCCCCTGTGTTATGATCCCCAACTCCACTTGTGATCTATATTGAATACCTCTTCTGCTCTGACTCAGAACTCATTACTGTTACCTTCTTACATGTACTCTCTAGTATATAAACTCCTGTATTCATACTAAGTAACCTCAGTTCGAATATTGACCACATTTCCATGTTAACCTTGTCCATAGTGTTCTTAGTACACTTCCACTATTACTTCTGCACTTCTGCATGTACTGTGGAACTGTGCTACATTACTTGATTCCTCTGTTCCAAAGCCTTGGGACCCTGTGATTGTTTGAGAGGCACAGCATATAAGCTGAAGCCAAAGTCCCTTCTGATCTGTCTTCCATTCTCCATCTTACAGTTTACATGCCTGTAACAGAAGCAACAACTAAGTCTGGCTGGGTGCACAATTCACCATGTGTAAGTGCATACCTTGTTTAAACTTCCCCAATTCAAACTGAAAGGAGGGGAGGGTTCTGTGAGCAAGATGTGTCTTGGTTATGCATGTGCCTTTACAGATTATGATTCTTAGTCATATTTTTGAGCACATCATATCCTAAATGTTTTATCACATTTCCTGTCTCTGCCTGGTATCTTCCCATCCCTGCATGCCTGACCATGCTGTAAATAGTCACATTCCATCTGCAGTCCTTCATAAGTGGCCCTCCTTTTTGTATCTTGTTGATTCCTTGTGTGTTTTCTCTTTTTTGGTGTTGCTGTTCTCACTCATTTGCTGATGGTCATACTCCAGCTTTTAGGGGCATTGTCTTGTGTTTTTTATGTGTTATTGTCACAAATACAACCTGTTGCGTCGTATATTCACATTCTACACATCTCATTCCTCTTTTATTCTAAACCTCCTTATCCACACGTCACACTCTATCATTTTAGTATTCATACACCACCATCCCTGCGATCGGACTCGTAGCTTCATGGAAAGGACTCTAGTATTATATAGCACGCACACCCCTTATCTTCACCGCTTCCCTTCGTATTATCCAAATAGTACATCCCTTTCCTTTTGTCTAGACCACATACCGAGCCAGCGCGCAGGCATCACTGCCATCCCCGAGTTCATGAGTCACGCAACAACCACATGACAGACCACGACCACAGGTCACGTCCAATGATCAAGATGGACATATGCGGCATACCCGAGGCACGAGCACATCACGCCATCGAGCACGAGTCATGAGCGAGCAGAACTCCCAAGTGGATTGAGACAGTCGCGTCACGAGCAACTCCGTATCAGATACGCATTATCATCACATTACCGGCTACTCACCCCTGACTAGCACCAAGAACGCAGCCCACCACACGGGGGACATACACCGTCCATTCTGATGGGAGGACGTCACGAGCTTTATCCCGTAGCACATCTCTAATCCACGAGTAATCTCACATACGTAACTCTGTCATACTTTAGCTCGCCTGTCGAACCTGCTGCAATACACACAGAGT
>QFFB01005621.1:0-19646 GCA_003316465.1 Ramaria cf. rubripermanens
AGAAGTCCGAATGAAGAGTAATGGATAAAGGGAAAGAATGAATGGAACAAGGATAAGATAGTCCATGAAAATAAAAGAAGAAGAAGAAATAGAATATAGTCCTTGATGTTACACTTTATTGATAAAACGTATGGAGAAGGAAGGAGACGACTCGAAGACGGAAAACACGATGCGCATTAACTCGAGCGCATAAACGGCCTCATCATGAGGGACGGGCTGAAACCGTATAAGATTAAAGTAACTAATGGTCTAGCTACTCATACAATGTCGGAAAGGGGCCGAAGCCCCTGAGACACCGTATCATGTCACCGGCGATATTTAGGTGACATGAGCGTGACAAAAGATAACACAAGATAAGTAATCCTATATTCATAACATTTATGACAGTTCCTACTCTGAGTGCAACTCCTCCGCTTAGTACTCTTCCACTCACTCTCCCTCTTCCTCCACTCATGCCTCCTCTAGCTGACCATCCTCCTCCCCTGCCTATTCCTTGCCCCATTCCCACTCCTCTCCATGCTGGTCCTCTCCATCCCTGACCTGCTGTTCTTCCCCATGGCTGCTGCCCTGTTAACCCCCCTCCTGGCACAAAACATCTCACAGCTGAGTGGCCTTGCCTATGACAATTGTTGCAAATGAATTGATTTGCGAGTGAATTGCTGTTGTCAACAGGTTGCTTTGTCTGAGCAATGAACACCGTAGCTGCTTGCGTTGAAATCTCTGTTGGGTGCATATATGCATCATACCCTCAGAATCAAGCATAATATATTATCAAGACCTTTTTCGGAGAATTTTTCTTGATAGGATATTCAAGAGAGGTTCAAATGATTTTTCTGAGATTTTTCTGTATTTTTATCTCACCTAATTTGCGAGATCTACTGATTTTCTGTATCACTATGTCATGTGTACCTATAGTTCGGCTCAAACCGACAGCTCGGTCGCCGAACGAGTATGGGCGCTTAAGCGCCGGTTGGGCAGTATATGCGGGTAAGACACATACTCACATAGACCCTTCCTCCTCAGTGCTTGACAGTCACTGAGGAGGTGAGCCCACTATAATTTCTGTATATTTTCTGTACTAATTACCTTGTAGTTAATTTATTTAGGTAGTTTCTTTCAATATACTTAGTGCTTGACAGTCACTGAGGAGTTAATTTATTTAGCTACCTCAAATCTCTGAACCTACTGCTGAAAGTTGCTCATAATCCCTTCAATCTCCACTGCATTTAAATCTGCCTCATGCACCTCTAGCTTCTCTTCCATCTCCTCTACATCCACAGTGATCATGTGGATGGTCTGTGTGATATGACTCCAGGATTCAGGTACGTTCCTGAGTAAGGTTGCCACGTGAGTGGAATCAGATATGATTTCCCCCATTTTTGCAAGCTGACTCCTGAATTCCTTCATAGTGGTGATATACATGTATATGGATTGCCCCTCCATCATATGGTAGTTTTCATATCTCATCCTGATAATGCTGACTTTGCTAGGATCCTTAGACTCGAATTTCTTGATCAGGATCTTCCAGGCTTCAGCCACTTTATCAGTTGTGTCTATGGCTGTCTGTAGCTCAGGTGAAATGCATAACAGGATTTGACTATAAGAGACATTATTCTTATCGTTCCATTCATCCTGAAGTTGAGATAGGGGTACGTTGCCGACCATCTCGCCTCTGGTGACTATAATGGTATGGTTGGTTATGTCTGGGTATGGATCTTTACCAGTAATAACATCGAATAGGGCTCTGTCCTTGGTGGTAGCTATTAGTTCTCTCTTCCAGGACATCCAATTGTCTCTGGAGAGCTTGGGCTTTATATCACAAAATTTATGTATATCATGTTTGGGATGGGAGGTCATAGTGGCCATAACTTGCACCATCAAGAGTCCATGAGACTCTTAATCTGTAAAAGTAATGCAAGATTGAGGTCAGATATGCTTTAATGATAGGGGAAAGAACCAAAACGTAGAAGTTGAATGTAGATAGACTTGAAGTAAATGACTTAAAGTTCTAAGCTTGAAGCATATGAAATGAACTTGAAGGGCTCAAAAGTGTACTCTGATGCGCAAAGAATGATTGAAGAAGATCATAATATTGAGACTATCTATTTTGAAATAATATACTGTGATAATGAATAGGAGTATAGGAGGAAAAACAAAATAACATGTGATACCTGAGCCCCTGGCTCTGTTTGAATCTAAAATGTAAGCTAGGTCCGCTGTACACATGGACTTAGCAGTAGAAATAATGATCTGACCAGTGAGGTGAAAGAAAACAAAGTAGAAATGAAAAAACTATGTGATGCCTCATGCCTCAACTCATATCTGGCGGTAAGTTCATTGGCTCAGAAATATGCAATATATGTGTCTCAAAATGAAGGATATTGAAGAATAAAAGAATAGTCCATGAGAAAAAATAGAATATTTAGATGAAGTGTCCGGATTAATGATGTGTGATTGAGAACAATGAGAAGTAGAAGGGATGTAGCTAAATAAAGAGTCCTTGTGATAAGATGAAATAAAATCAAAAAACTATCCTTAAAAGTCCTTTTAAGTGTTCTTTATAACAAGGTCACCCCAGTTCAGGTGGTCCTTTCACTGATCCAAACACTCCTGCAAAGTGTTGCAAATAGTGGTCTCAGCGATGCCCCTAAAGGGGCATAGCAAATACAATCAAAGGTTCAAGCTCACTGACAGACACAACTACCAATGAGGTGGGTGATTGTGTGACTAAGGTTTTTTCTACTAGGAAGAGGTCAAAATAACAAGGTAGACATATGATAATTGAACTAGAGAATTATACAGGCAGAATAGAAGTACTTATAGTAAAAAGCAAATGTAGGGAGGGATGGATAGAGAGGGGCCAGAACACTGTGGAGTTGTAGCATGTGCTAGGGCATGGAGTAAGGGTTGAACTACACCTTCATCAAGCAAGGTGGCTGATGGGGTCTATGAGTGAAACCTGTCGGCTATACTAGACTTCTGCTCACACTCGGTGGCCCTGCACCCTGCAGGGTGGATGCAAATGATGCAAAACAAGAGCAAAGTATTGTGGCATAATAGTGAAGATAATGTTTGGCGACCAGCAAATAGTGGTAGGAATGATATATGCATGGAGGTAGCATGATGGGATATTTTGGTGATGGTAGGGGTCATGGGTGGTGTGATTGTCTAGGAGTATACCAGGAAAACAGCAATCCTGACACACTCCCACACAGTCATCTGACCTCACCTATAGGGTAGCAGAGCACTGGAAGGAGCTGGAAGGAGCCCAGGCTGAAAAGGCCAGGGCAGTGGAAGAAGAGGCCAAGAGAAGGGCTGAAGAGGAGGCAAGGAGGGTGGAGGAGGAACAGCATAAGGCTGAGGAGGCAGAGAAGGAGTGGAGGGCCAAAGAGGTTCAGAGGAAGGCTGAGGAGGAGAACTCAGAGGGAAGCAGTGGAGCAGGTGGCCAGAGAAGAAAGGAGGAGGCTCAAGGTGGAAGAGATGAAGCACAAATTGGCCTACAATCAGGCAATTCAGAAGAAGTGGGCAGAGGATGGGAAAAAGAGGCAAGTAATATAGGAGGAGGAGAAGCATAAGAGGGTGGTGGAAAGTTCAGGGCCTAATTCTCTGAAGGCTGGAGGCTCAGGGGTCCAAATTCTGGCTCTGGATAAAGGGAAGGCAGTGGACCTCCAGGTCTGCAACAATTGCAGAAAAAGGGCAGTGGAGTGTGAGTGGGAGGATGGGGGTAAAGGTGAGTAGTAGTGGCTCCTACTTGTTCAGGGCTGATTATTCTTTAGGGACATCATGTCATGCATGTCAGGACTGGAAGGTCTGATGCATAGTTGGGGCAGAGTCCACAACTCCTCAGAAATGTGGATGACTGGAGACCAACGGCAGTGATCAACTGTCAAAAAGACCAGGGTTGAGGTCATGGTCCTGGGGCTGGGGAAGTCTGAGGGCCCTCCAAAGATGTTGGAGTTTGAGAAGGGACTTCTAAAGTCTCTTGCTCTTATTGCCCATGAGGTCCGGGGCCTCTGGAAAGCAGAAGAGAGGAATGGGCAGACCTTAGAGGACATACATGGGGCTATAATGGACCTCATGTGGAAGGACTTGAACTTGGACATGGAGTTGAAGTTGGAGTTGGAGGACTGGGAGGGTGAATTGAGGGAGTTGGAGAATGACATGGTTCAGAACATGAAGGGTTTGGAGTCCAAAGGATCAGATGACATGGAGGGGTTGGAAAATATGGAGATTTTGGATAGGGAGGAAGAGAGCATGCAGTAGATAGATTAAACAATAATGACTTGTTTTCTTGGAGTTGCATGAATTTAAGAATTGGCAAGTGGTAAAGGTCCGGGCTTGAGAGGATAAGCTTGGTGAAAGTCCAAAGTGACTTCCAAGGTGTGTCCAAGTTTGGAGGCCAGGAGCCATGAGGTCTCTTCATCTGTTCCTTCATATCCCACCCATTTGACCAAGTACAGCAACTTGCACTTGCATCATTTGTCTATCTTAGAGTCCAGTATTTCAGAGATCTTGTTAAGTTCATGGACATTACCCAGAACTTCAGAGGTTGGAGACTCAGAGGTCGGGCTTCGAAGGTATGTGAGGGGGGTAGGGACTTGGCTTCAACTTATGGGCCATGCCACCTACTATCATTCGGTCCCTAATTTTGGAGGCTGGAGTATCGGAGGTAGTCCGGAGGTTCGGACTCGGAGGTATCACTAATAGTATCTAACTATGGAGATAGTGATGCGAGAAGACTGGAGGTTGGTAACGAGGAAATAAGTCAATATTTGAACTAAAGAACTGGATACAAGATTGGAGGACTATTAATACCTTGTATCCTAATTGTATCCTAAGAACATAGAACAAGAAGGATATAAGAGGCGTATAACAAGCGGAGTTTGAAATAGGTTTGGAGGTTCAGATCGAGTGAGGTACAAGTATTCTACTTTGGGTCGTGAATAAGGATTATACTCTAAGAGGCAAACAACAAGAACTAAAATGGAATATAATAGTTACTTTGGAGTTCAGAGGTCCAAAGGTTCGGAGCCTCAGTGTTAGATCTCAGGGATCTAACAGATCTCGTACTTGGGCTCTTCATCAATGATGATGGGAGGATCTGGTGTCAGAGATCGGTTTGGAAACTTGTTCAGAGTTATGGCTTCAAGCATAGAGACATGGAACACAGGATGGATGGATCGCATGCTGTCCAGAAGCTGGAGTGTAAAGGACATGGATCCAACTTGAGCTATGATGTCAAAGGGACCTAAGAACTTCTCTGAAAGCTTCTTCAATGGCTTCATATCACCTACTGGGAAGTTTGGAGGTGGGGTTTGGCATTGATCTGTGGAGGTGTAGTACTGTTTCTGTGCTTCAGAGATGGTCATTCAAAGATGTTGGTGTAGCCTGTCAAGGTCCACAGCAAAGTCTCTTGCTTTGGTGGAAGCGAGGTCTCACTCCGCATGTATGGAGATGTTTGGGTAGTAACCCTTGTTGGCAAAGAAAGGTGATATGCCAGTGGTGGCACTTGAAGAGTTATTGTATGCAAATTCTGCGATTGGAAGGAGATCAGACCAGTTGTCTTGCTAGTAGTTGCAGTAAATTTGGAGGTACTGTTCAAGAGATTGATTCATATGTTCAGTCTGTCCATCACCTTCAGGGTGGTATCCCAATGTGAAGTGGAGCTTCATGTTGAGAGCCTTTCCAAGTGGCTGGAAGAAGGAGGACATAAACTCCAAGTCTCGGTCAGAGGTCACATGCGAGGGGACTCCATGCTTGGAGAAGATGTGGAGGATGAACAGCTTGGCTAAAATTGGAGCAGTAATCATATTAAAGGTCAGAATAAAGACTGACTGCTTGGAGAGTTGGTCAACAATAACAAGGATGGTGTCATATTCAGAGGAAGGAGGAAGCTTTTCGATAAAATCCATGGAGATGAAGTTCCAAGGTCATTCCAGAATGGGGAGTTGCTTTAACAAGCCATATGGACAGTGTCTGAGCACATACACATAGTGTAGGACTTAACATAGGACTTAATGGAAGTTTGGATTTCAGGCCAGACATAGTCTCATCAGACCAGCTCCAAAGTTCAGTTTTGTCTGAAACGTCCAGAGATTGGATGATTGTGCTTGTACTATAGTACTCATAGTTGGAGATCATTGCTGTCTGGTACATAGATCCGGTTATCTAGTAGGAGATGTCCTTCAGGGCTAAGGGTCCATTGTCCTATTGAGTTACTTAGGTGGTCTGCCAAGGTTGGATTGGAATTGATGGAGGTCTGGATATCAGAGTGGAGTTGGTCAATATCCATGGTGATGGCTGCATGGAGTAAAGGGGTGCAGAGTGATGTAGCTCAGAGTGACAAGATAAGTTGTTCGGAGGTGAATACTGGTCAGAGGTAATGTGGATTGATGGCTGTGTAATCGCTTTCCCCCTCTTTAAGGTAGATGTCCCATCGTCTAGTTAAAGCATCAGGTTTGGTTCCAAGGTGTCCAGGGCGGAAGTGTATAACCATGTTGAATTGAGACAGGTATTTGGACCATCAGACTTGTCATCATGTAAGGAGCTTCATCATAGAAAAGTATTCCAGGTTCTTGTGATCAGTAACAACATCAATCAGATTTGGAGATCCTTTGAGGTAGTGTTGCCAGACTTTAAACACTTCAAAGATGACCATTAATTCCTTATCATGGACATCGTAGTTCTGTTCTGCAGAGGAAAAGGTCTGAGAGTGGAATGGGATCAGATGTACTTCATTGTCATCCAGAGACATTATTGAGAGGATGGCAGCAAGAGTGTAGTCGGAGGCATCAGTTTCGAGGATAAGAGGAACTTTGGGTATCCAATACTAAAGGATCAGAGCAGTGGTGAGAGCCTTCTTGAGTGCATTGAATGATTCTTGGCATTCTTTGGAGAAGACCCATGGAGGACCTTTTCGGGTGAGACGTGTCAGCAGAACTACTAGGTCAGAATAGTTGAAAATGAAACACCTATAGAAATCAGCAAATCTGAGGAAGGACTGAATGTCCTTGACCTTTGTAGGTTTGGGCCAATCTTGGATAACTTGCACCTTTGTGGTGTCTATTGTGAGTCCATTTGGAGACATAATGTATCCAAGGTACTCATCAGTGTCCACATGGAAGAGGCACTTGTCAGCTTGGGCATACAGGTTGTGTTGTTGGAGCCTTTGGAGTACTTCTTGGACATGCTTCCAGTGCTGCTCCAGGTCATTGGAGTAGATGAGGATGTTGTCCAGGTACACTAGAACACATACATCCAATATGTCAGTAAAGATGTTATTCATAAAACATTGGAAAGCAGCAGGTCCATTGGTAAGTCCAAAGGGCATAACATACCATTCGAATGATCTATATCGAGTTTGGAATGCAGTTTTCCATTCGTCACCCTCACAGATTTGGATGAGATGATAGGCATGTCGGAGATTGATCTTAGTATAGATACAGGCCTTGCATGGTGTATCTAGAAGATCAGAGATGCGGGGTAAGGGGTATTGGTCCTTCTTGGTGATTTGGTTGAGGCCTTGGAAGTCAATGCAGAGGTGGAGTGATCTGTCCTTTTTCTTGGCGAAGACCACTGGAGCACCGCACAGGGACCAAGTGAGGTAGATGAAATCCTGGGTTAGATGTTCTTCCAGGAATTCTTGGAGGGTCTCAAGTTCTTTCTGGGGGAGGGAGTAAATCGGACTGAATGGTGGGGTTGTTCCTTCTTCCAGTTCAATCTTGAGATCATAAGGCTGATAGGATGCAAGCTTGTCGGCCTTGGCCTTGCTGAAGACATCTGTATATTCACTTCTGGGACGCCACTCATATTGACTGGAGTTTTGTCCAGTCAAGCTTGTCCGGTCTAGAGACATGGAGCTGGAATGTTTGCGTGTCTTCCATTCTGGATACACAGGCAAATGCTGCTGCATTGATCATAGCAATCTTTGGAGCAATGAGTGGGGTCGGAGTTTCAGATGAGATTAAAGCCAGAGCTACTGTCTCTGTAGGTATCAAAGATTCAGCCTGTAATGGAGTATGGAACAAGATACTGTCCAAAGCCCAGTCAATCAACAGATTGAAGCGTGTGAGCCAGTTGTGTCCTAGTACTGTGGAACAGCTGGATGTTAAGTTCACAGATGTTACCCGGAACTTCAGAGGTCAGAGACTTGGAGGTCAGACTTTGAAGCAATATGAGGGGGGTAGGGACTTGGCTTCAACTTATGGGTTGTGCCACCTAGTATTGTTCAGTCCCTAATTTCGGAGATTGGAGTATTGGAGGTTGTCTGGAGGTTTGGACTTGGGGGTATCTCTAATAGTGTCTAACTACAGAGATAGTGATGTAAGAAGGACTGGAGGTTGGTAATGAGGAAATAAGTCGGTATTCAAACTAAAGAACTGATACAAGATTGGAGGACTATTGATACCTCATATCCTAATTGTATCCTAAGAACGTATAACAAGAAAGACATAAACATAGAACAAGAAAGATATAAGTATCATATGACAAGTGGAGTTTGGAATCAGATTGGAGGTTCAGATTGAGCAAGGTACAAGTATTCTACTTTGGGTCGTATATGAGGATATAATAAGAACTAAAATGGAACATAATAGTTACTTCAGAGTTCGGAGGTCCAAAGGTTCAGAGCCTCAGTGGTAGATCTCAGGGATCTAACACTGGAATGCAATGAAGTGACATAAAATGTCACAGAGTGTTGTTCCCCAGAGGGAAAATGGATTAGAAGGCTGACAGCTTGATAGATGATGTTGTTGGTAATACCATCAAAGAGTTGGAGCAGGATGTCAAGATCAGATTTTGGAGCAAAGATATAACATCAGTGTAATTCTGACATAGGCCTACAGTTGTAGCGAATAACCCATGAGTAGTATGCAATGAATCATGCATGTCCTCAAGGAAAGGTCACCCCAGTTCAGGTGTTCCTTCCACTGATCCAAACACTCCTGCAAAGTGCTACGAATAGCGGTCTTGGCAATGCCCCTAAAGGGGTGTAGCAAATAAGATCAAAGGTTTGAGCTCACCAATAAGCAAAACTACCAATGTTGCAGTGGATAGTCTACTAAGGTGTTTTCTATGAGTGAGAGGTCAAATAACAAGGTAGATGTATGATAATTGAACTAGAGAATTATACAGGCAGAATAGAAGTATTTATAGTAAAAGCAAATGCAGGGGAGAATGGATAGAGAGGGGCTAGAACAGCAGAATGGTAGCATGTGCTAGGACACAGAGTAAGGATCAAACTACACCTTCATGGGGCAAGGTGACTGATGCAATCTATGAGTGAAACCTGTCAGCTAGACCAGACTTCTGCTTGCATTCGGTGGCCCTGCACCCTGCAGGGTGGATGCAAATAATGCAAAGCGAGGGCAAAGTATAGTAGTACAATAGTAAAGATAGTATTTAGCAACTAGCAAATAGGAGTGGGGTAGACCGTGGAGGTCTTGCTGATATCAGTGTGATGGAAGGATGCAGGGGAGGATCATTGTAATTCACTGAACTCAAGATCCAAAAAACAGCAGTCATGACAGCAAGGTACAAGTATTCTACTTTAGGTCATAAACAGGGATTACGTGAGGGCAACCTAAGCAGACACTCTACACTCAAGCAGTGCACTGGCAAAGGGGGAATCCTAAGTCATATACAACTACATATAATGCAAGGGCATACCTGGCAAAGGGGTAATCCTAAGAGAAAACTCTAAGGATTGCCTTCACCCACTGGCTGACAGCTATATACTTTGGGCATCATAACTCCATACCTCTGAAGTCCAAATCACATAATCAACAGGGGTGCTGAACTACAGACAGGGCCAGGGAGGTGTTGGAAGCTGCCAAGGGACGTATCTGTACAGCTTTGGAACAAAAAGCCCATTGCCAAAGTGGCACTTGGTGGGGTTGACTTTGGAAGGGCTGTGTGCACTTTGCAAGGCTTTACAGGGCATTGGTATGCTCACATGGAGTGGAATGTAGGGTTTGAAGGTTTTGCAAGGAGTTCACAAGGATTTCACAAGCTACACAGAGGTTCCCCTTACAGATTATACTTTAAGAGGCATACAACAAGAACTAAAATGAAATATAATTGTTACTTCAGAGTTCGGAGGTCCGAAGGTTTGGAGCCCTTGGTGTTAGATCTCAGGGATCTAACAGTCTGCTATTCTATCATCCTGTTAGATCTCTGAGATCTAACACCGGAGCTCCGAACCTTTGGACCTCCGAACTCTGAAGTAACTATTATGTTCCATTTTAGTTCTTGTTGTTTATCTCTTAAAGTATAATTCTCTTTCACGACCCAAAGTAGAATACTTGTGCCTCTCTCGATCCGACCCTCTGATCCTATTCCGAACTCCGCTTGTTATACGCCCCTTATATCCTTCTTGTTATACGTTCTAAGGATACAATTAGTTTACGAGGTATTAATAGTCCTCCAAACTTGTATCCAGCTCTTTAGTTCGAATATTGACTTAATTCCGCATTACAAACCTCCAGCCCCTCGCATCACTACATCCATAGTTAGACACTATTAGTAGTAACTCCGAGTCCAAACCTCCGGACTACCTCCGATACTCTGACCCCCGAAATTAGGGACCGAATGATAGTAGGTGGCGCAACCCATAAGTTGAAGCCAAGTCCCTACCCCCCTCGTACACTTTCGAAGTCTCCGACCTCCGAAGTTCCGGGTAACGTCCGTGAACTTAACACATCCACATCTTGTCTCTACCAAGTTGATCCCCCCCTATCATATAAAATATCTGACACTCACCCTTGCCTTACTTTTACAATTTCATTGTATCCATTTTCTACCTTTACTACAGGCATTTTTAAGTAATCATTAATAATTTTTTCCCTTTGTACAAGAGTGGTTCCAGCCTGTAGAAGTTGCCTAAGCCATGCATCAAGACCACTAAGAGTGATGTTTTTGCCAGTGGATCATGCATATCCTTAAAGCTATGCTCCTGTCTTACCAATGAAAAGCCAACATACTGATGTCTCTTAGATATGGTATCATACACTACCACTGGAGCACCAGCAGCCAACACCTCAATAACAAGTCTTTCACATCCTCACTACTGACTCATAGTGATGCCCAGGTGAGTCTTACAAAGCTGTTCCCCACATTGCAGTTACCAAGCTATTCCCCACACATCCTATCCATCTCAGTCTTGTCCCAACTTCTCAGTATTTTACAATGAAATGATTGACAGTCTTGATAGGCTTTCCACCTTACCAAGCAAGCATTCAATGACACAATCACTGAGCTTGACCACTTGTCTGGGAAGAGCTATATACAAAGGCCACATGGATTCCACAGCTATTCAGAGATAACCTTACCCTCTGGAGCAAACATATGACTAGTGATCAGTGCAAAGGCACCAAGTGCCAATTAGTTACAAAGTCACTCCTGATGTTGCAATTACCAAACTACTCCTCATACAACCTATCCATCTCAGTCTTATCACTTCTGTACTGGTCTCACATGTAGGTACCCCAGCACTCCCATATCTAATTCTGTACCTCACACATGATGTACACCAGTATTCCTGTGTACACTTCTGTACCTCCACACCCCAGTGTCCACTTCCATACCTCTGCACTCCTGTATCTCTGTACTCCCATATATATCTTTGCACTCCTATATATATCTTTGCACTCCTATATATATCTTTGCACTCCTATATCCACTTCCATACCTTTGCACTACCATATCCACTTCCATACCTTTGTGCTCCTGTATCCACTTCCATAACTCTGCACTCCCAATACACTATTGTACCTCCACATTCCTATGTACTATCCACACTCCCCTTGACCAGTGAGTGACCCCTTCGACACATACCTTTATATTGCTGCCACACTTGGGCTCCAGCCTAGTACTGTTAGTGCATGAATTCTTTGACCCATGAAGGCAGGCTTAGTCAAGGATAGGAGGGACTCCTAGCAAGGCCACTACCACAAAAAAAGAGATTGGGACTACTGTGATGTAAATACATGTACATAAAAAACACAAGGAGAAATGGAACCAGTGGAGAGAAGAGTTGATACCTGATGATGACACATGGCAGTAAAAAACCCAGTGGGAAAAAGTGTTTATGCCATGCAGGGATATGAATGAAGAGAAAGGGGGGGAGGGAAAGTGTGAACATGAGCTAGACTATGCGAGTTTAGTGCATGTGTGGCAAGCGAGCCTAAGCAAGAATTACCTATGCAAGGATGGGTGAGCGTCACAAGCAAGCAAGGGGCAAAAAAACCCTGCAAGTGGCTAAGTAGGCAGGAGTGAGACCACTGCTGAGACACATATGATGGCTCACTGATGCAAGTTTACGCAAGCGCTGACATGTCCTAGCAGGACTCAAGCCTACATGTGCAGCCATGTTCAGCGGAACTAGCAAAAGCTTTTTAGCAAAGTGGTAATGTGTACCCCTAGAAATATAGAGTACAA
The DNA here is from genome assembly GCA_003316465.1 of Ramaria cf. rubripermanens. Lineage (NCBI taxonomy): Eukaryota > Fungi > Basidiomycota > Agaricomycetes > Gomphales > Gomphaceae > Ramaria > Ramaria cf. rubripermanens. The sequence continues at coordinate 12,436 of QFFB01005621.1, forward strand.
AGCAAACCATGAAAACAGACAGGGAGGTGACCTCACAGCATCTATGGGGATCACATGCAACCTGTGAGGTGAGAGCAATTGGGGCAATGACAAATCCAAGAGTGTGGGGGCAGAATTCACCTAGTATAAGAATGTTCCTACTTAAACACAGACAAATTCTTTGCCCCATGAAGGCAGGCTTAGTCAAGGATAAAGGGGACTCTGGTGCCTAGCGAGGCCACTGCTACAAAAAAAGAGATTGGGACTGCCATATAAGAGTAGAGAGAATATGTAGGATGTGAGAGTGAAGGAAATCTTTTAAGGGGGGGCATCAACAGCGGCACAGCCATGGATTAGAGCTTACAAGATGACAGGGTGCTTGTGTATGTAAACTTTGAACATGTCAGAGGACCAACAACCCATGTCTTGTATGACATTGTCAGGTACCCCAGAAAGGGCAAGAGAGGTGGCACCAACAGAACAGATTGAAGGACCCCCAACATCAGGGCTGAGAATGTGATGGAGGTGAGAGGTGAACCAGGTAGAGGTGGGGGAGAAGCCATCTGATGTAAGCCAGAGTTCAGGATGGAAGGGAAAGAAGGAATCACATGAGGATAAGTAATGGCACATGAAGGGAAGAGGGTCAAAGGAAGAGTGAGGTTTTGCAAGAATTATGATCTTGCTACCCTGGTAAAAACAGTCTGCTTTATGGTAAGGAAGCTGAAAAGAGAATTGGGTGGGAAAGAGGCATAGGGTGTGCTATGAAGTAATTTTTTTTGAAGAACATTTTGCTGGGGAGTTAGAGAGGGTCATTTCACTGAGGCAAAGCAGAGCAGAGAATCCTGTAACAAGCATAGAGAGAAAAAGAAGATTATCGTGGGAGAGGGAACTGTAAACAGAGAGCAGAGTAGAAAGGTCATCCTGTGTTAAGGCGTGCTTTTGAAGGGGAATGGAAGAGCCACAAATTTTCTTCATTCCTGATAAGGAGCAAGAAAAAAGAGAGGAGGTTCAGGCTGAGCAAATGTTTGGGAAGTGCAGTTGAAGTGTGTTACAGATTCTGAAGAGGTAAGCAGCTACAGAAGTGGGCTTGATGTGGTGCAACATGAAAACAATGAAGAAACTGAGAGTGTTGGGGGTGGGATCAATGGGGAAGTTATGGATCTTGCAAAAATTAAGATAAGATTGGAGGTGAGAGTTGTCGGTATGGAAGGTGGAGAGCTCAATAGCATGGCTGAGTGCAACAGCACATTTGTGCAAGAGCTTTTCATGAGACCAGGTAATGCAGGGAGGTTGCCAGTCTTGCATGGCAGCTTGGAGTATTAAGCGGTTGCCCCCATCACATCCTGAGGGGGTTTGAAAAAATGCACCTGCAGATTAGGATGCAAGGCAGAAACAATGTGGAAAAGGCCATGAGAGATGGCGTCTGCAACTGAGTTGTCAGAGCCAGCAATGTGGAAAACTCTGAGTGAAATAGTTTGAGGCAGCAAGAGGCAGACGGCAAACATAAGTAGACAATTGTAATTGCCATGGGCTTTGAGTGAATGAAACATATTGATAGTGTTCATAGAGTCAGTGTAGATCAGCAGCCTACATGGTGGGGGCTGAAGACTAAGTGCAAATACAAGGGCCAATACAACAGAAAGGGCTTCATAGAAAAAAATGTGAAACAGCAGAAACTGTTGGCTAATGGGAGAGTAGAAGGTGGAATCATGCACAGGGATGTAAAAACCAAGGCCTTCTAATGAGGCATTAGTAAATGGTGAGGTTGGCATCAGAGTGGTCCCACATGATTGAAGAGAGAAGGCAGAGACCATTGGAGATGTCAATGGTGTCTGCTAGCCACAGCAGATCAGATATGACTGCACTGTTTGTGTAAATTGTGGCTTTGGGAATTTTTTTGCCCGTAATTTTGGCATAAGATGACTGGAGTGCAGGCTGAAGAAGCAGAAAGACATTGAGGGCCCAATTAATCCAGCCAATGAGTCACTGCCAGCGCACCAGGGAGTGGCAGCAGCTGACGGCTGTGTCAGTGAAATCATGAATGGGGCAACAAGAGCTTGCTTGCTCTCATCAGGAAAGGAAATTGACATAGTGTGAGGGTTAACATCAAATCCAATGATGCGTAGAATGGGACCAAAAAGCTGCTTAGGGTTTTCATGGGGGAGCCTGATTTCATCCCAGAGGCAAAGTAGGCAGACTTGCTTGGTAGGGTAAAGCTGTTGGTAAGGCTGATAGAGGTGGAGCATAGGGTCCATCTCATATGACCACACATTGTCCATGTAGTGGAGTAAATCAGGTATGTGCTTGATGTTAATGGCAATCCAAATGATGAGTCCCATGAAGGGACACCATATTTGGGCCACACTGTGTGTTCCAAACTCCATGCAGTGATCAACATGGAATTGCCTGTCTATGGTGATGACTTGCTTGATCTGCCACAGAGGATGTACTGGCCATCGGCAGTAAGCATCAGATACATTGTCTTTGAAATGCCAAGCAGGTGGTCACTTATAATGTTTGTGAATGCAATCCAAGATGGAACTAAAGTCTTGTAGATTGTCAAAGCAGATGGAAGAATCCTCCTGAGTGATCCAGGAGTTTGGGGCATAAGGACCAGCACTAAGATCGTTAATGAGATGAAACTTATCCAAATGCAGCTTGGGTACAACCCCAACAGGTGTGCTGTGCATTCCAGGCAGGAGATCAGGACCAAGGCTGAAGAGTAACATCCACAGTCAATCTCTATATCTCGCTGCTCTTGGAGAAAAATGAGACCTGATCCACTGACATTGCACACTGAGAAGTCAAAAGTAGAAGGAGCAGATTCATCAGGCCATGCAAACAGCCAAACTCCTTCTCTGAGACTTTTGCAAATGGAGTCTATCAGTGAATGGTTAGGGTGCATGATGAGTAAAGTTTCAAAATGATCAACGTCTATGGGAGTAACAATTTGAAATAGGCAGGGGCTTTCAGCTATGGTGCAAAGTGTGGCACTATCATTTCAGACTGACAGTGGCACAAGTGGGAATGGGTCAGCAAACTCAGTTGACAAAGCTGATGGTGAGGTAGTAACAGTATCTTTGACTATAAGAATCTGCAAGACCACTTGGGTTGTTCCCACTATTCAGCAATGTTTTTATTTGGCAGAATCAACCTTTTTCATGATTGCACAGTCTTTGATTGGGTGTCTACCCATGCAGTTGGAGCAAAGGTGCCAGTACTTGCAGGAGTCACTGGTGCATCACCCAGCATTTAACTGTCTGCAAATTGGCATTTGTCCCAAAAAAGCTGTGAGGTTGACACTTTGCCTTCCCTCCTGAAGGTTCAGTGTCAGTGTCAGCACTGAGATGACAGGTGGAGAGATCTGAGAAATTGGCGAAAGAGGTGAGTTTGAGCTGGTTGTCTCTGCCGACTTGGACCCTGATTGCCTTGTCAAGATTGAGGACACGGTAGTGCAGCGTGGCAGGTCACATTGCTGCAAAGAGTCCAATAATGTACTGCTCATACTTATCAAACTCTTTGTCTCAGTGCAGATAAACATAGACAACTGCTTGTCAGTATGCAGCAAATGTGATGGTCCACTCTCCATGTGTTTCAATTGATTTGGTAGGCTTGCTAGATCCTCCTCCAGTTGACAGGGTGATGTCGATGTTGCCCATGGTTTCTGTGAGTCTGTGGTCTGACTCATGCATGTAATAACCTGCATAGACCTTGTTGAGATTGACGATTTGATTGGCAAGGATGTCAATCCAGAGACTGTTGGGGAATTCAGGGCAGTCAACCTGGGAGACAAGGTCATTTTTAGTCACTTTGAGATCAAGAAGGTGATTTGCTTTGAGCGTGAGTGTTTTGCTGATGGGCGTGTTTGACAAGGTACTTGGTTTTCGGCAGTGATGCCAAGAGAAGAAGGTCCTTTTCGGACATTTACAGTTTTGCACAGATGAATCTGAGCTGTCAGAATCCAAATGCACTCATTTAGCTCATTTAAACAATCCTAAACTGGAGGTGTCAGTGTCCATCATATACTCCTCTAATGTGCTCACTCCAACTTCCTTCTCATGATTTGGCCCAGCTTTTGCTTTAATATCACCTTCAGAGCAGAGCTGTCTGGTCAACAGATCTCGACCTCAAATTGCAGCAACGGCATGCTCTGTGTTGATTTTGATAGAGTTCAATATACCATCTAAGTGCCAACTTGCTTCAATTGTTATCGGGGAAAATTTTACTGAACTGCATGTAAGTGTCAGCTGTGGTAAGTTCTCCAGATCGCTGATGTTCAACAACTCTGAGGCACTCTTTGGCTGCCACAGTGGAGTCAGACCTGGATTGGGTGGACATATTATCAACGGTGGTTCATCCATTGCTAGCCATGAATTGAAGTAAGATGTTATGAAAGTGAAAGAGGGAAAGAAAGTGTGAACACAAGCTAGACTATGCAAGTTTAGTGTGTGTGCGGCAAGCGAGCCTATGTAAGTTTAGTGCATGTGTGGCAAGCAAGCCTATACGAGTTTAGTGCATGTGTGGCAAGCAAGCCTAAGTAAGAATCACCTATGCAAGGATGGGCGAGTGTTGCAAGCGAATGAGGGGCAAAAAAATCCTGTGAGTGGCTAAGTAGGCAGGAGTGAGACCACTGCTGAGACACATATGATGGCTTGCTGATACAAGTTTACACGAGCACTGACATGTCCTAGCAGGACTCAGCCTACATGCACAGCCATGTTCAGTGGAACTAGCAAAAGTTTTTTAGCAAAGTGGTAATGTGTACCCCTAGAAATATAGAGTACAAAGAAAACCACAAAAACAGACAGGACAGCATCTATGGGGATCACGTGTGACCTGTGAGGCAAGATCAATTGGGGCAACGACAAATCCAAGAGTGTGGGGACAGAATTCACCTAGTGTAAGAATATTCCTACTTAAACACAGATGAATTCTTTGACCCACGACAGCAGAAGATTTCGCCATGAAAAAATATATTGGGACGGCCATGTTGTAGATACATGTACATAAAAAATGTGAAGAGAAGTGGAACAAGTGGAAAGAAGAGTTGATACCTGACAACAACACATGGCAGTAAAAAACCCAGTGGGAAAAAGTGTTTATGCCATGCAGGGATATGAATGAAGAGAAAGGGGGGGAGGGAAAGTGTGAACATGAGCTAGACTATGCGAGTTTAGTGCATGTGCAGCAAGTGAGCCTAAGCAAGAATTACCTATGCATGGATGGGCAAGTGTCGCAAGCAAGCAAGGGGGCAAAAAAGCCCTGCAAGGTGGCTAAGTAGGCAGGAGTGAGACCCCTGCTGAGACACATATGACAGCTTGCTGACATGAGTTTACACAAGCACTGACATGTCCTAGCAGGACTCAATCCTACATGCACAGCCATGTTCAGCGGAACTAGCAAAGGTTTTAGTGAAGTAGCAATGCATACCCCTAGAAATGTAGAGTACAAAGTAAAGCACAAAAAAGATAGGGAGGTGACCTAGCAGCATCTGTGGAGATCACATGCAACCTGTGAGGTGAGAGTGATTGGAGCAATGTGTTAAGTTCACGGACATTACTGTCAGGGGATGTCTGACTTTCCGCTTCCGCAGTTCCAAACTCCGCTCCATCTCCACAGTTCCAAACTCCCCTCTGCCTCCGCTTCTGGAACCATCCTGGAAGTGAAATGGCTCAATTACAAGCATCCAAGGTTGGCTAGGGGTCCGCAGAGTACAGGGCTGGTAGGTACCAAGTGATGGCCCTGAGTGTAGTTGGGCATAGTATAATACGAGCTTGCTGGCAGTAGGGACCTTAGACTTTTCTCTTTGGTTTTCCCCTCTGTCAGGTGAGATCTCCCTTCACTGCATGTCTCATTCATTTATGTATACCTTTGGTTTTCCCCTCTGTCAGCCTGTGTGATTGTGTGATCTCCACAGCACTCAAGGGTTGCCCTTACAGCAGAAAAGTCTCCCTAGAGGACTGGCAGTGTCAGGGGATGACTTCTAGGTGGTTTTCCTTTCTTATGTTCCTTCTAATCCCCCATAGTCTCCCTCTCATATCCCTTCCCCTTGCCTTTTCCACTTGGTTCCCATTTCCCGGTTGTTGCCACTGTCACTGTCACACCAGCTATATAGTTAGTTGCTGAGGTAAGGAGATCCACCCTTTTCTCTTTGGATCTCCTCCTCAGGTGTGCCGGGTTTGTATATCTACTGCTGTTGATACTTATATACTCTTTGGATCTCCTCCTCAGATCTCCCTGAGCCAGTCTGTAGGTAGTTGGTTGGTCTGGGACCTTCCATCAGGCCTAGGGAGCCAGTAGGTGGGCAGTATCCCCACTACTTTAGCTCCCAGCAGGCCTATTCCAGGGACACTCAGGAGTTGCCCTTACAGGCAGTCATACTGTGTGTTGCAGTCGCCATAGGCACATTCGGAATTGTAGACAGCAACTTGGAGTTCGCAACCTCTTCTGCACACATGACATATGACAGCCCCTCTTCCTTCATCAAGCTCCCTATGTTGGGATTCGTGTCCCACACTCCTCTGACTTCTGAGATGAACCCAGAAGGCCACCTCTGAAATATGAAAGAGGAGCTGACATGGAATTGACTCAAGACCAACACAATTGAAGCAGCCCTACAGGCTATTTTAGATAAGTTAGATGTACCACGTGAAAATGTAATGCAAGACGAGCCAAATTCTGGAATAGCAGAACTGGAAGAAATGTCAGAAGATGGTGCGGAAGGGAGGAAGGCCACAAATCTGGCAAAGGTCAAGCCTGCAACTCTGGCGGATTTTGACAGAGATCAGGAGAAGTGATGAGCGTTCTTCAACACATGCTCCATCTACTTTGCAATTGTCGGAAGCCTCTTTCTGAATGACCAAGCCCACAAACACTGGGTGCTATCCTTTTTCAAATTGGACTGTGCCACCTGTTTTGTGAACAAGGTACTCCAGCACAAAGCAAAGGGGAAGGGGAACTACTTCCAAAACTGGAAGGTGTTCGAGAAGGCATTCTCCAACCAGTTCTGTCCAAAGAATGAGCAGCTCATGGCTCTCACCAAACTAGGGGGAACCAGCTGGTACCAGGCCAAGGATCCAGTCGATGACTACATTGACCACTTCTAGGAGCTCATCGACCTCGCAGAATATGATGATGACAAAACCATTGTCATCAAGTTCCAACACGAACTTGATCCAGCACTCCAGAACCAAGTTGCACTGCTTGGGGATGGAGCTCCAGATTTCAATGAA
>QFFB01005622.1:4253-15558 GCA_003316465.1 Ramaria cf. rubripermanens
GTAGGCGGGTCAGGCATGGTCTGTGAGTGGGAGAAGGGTGTGCTATGGAAGTAGGTGTCAGGTGTGGTCTGGGTAGGCAACTTGAGCCCAGGCTGGATGACCATGGTACAGAGGACAAGGAGGACTGTGCATGCTGTGAGGTGTGCACATGAGGTGTGCACATGCAAATTTGGGCTTGGGTGGGTCCAGCACCATAAAATATGTGCTAGTTATCTATCATGAGTTGAATTGTCTATAACAGTAGGTAATATGCCATGTATTATGCTTGTGAATGCTGGCCACCTAATATCAGGCTGTCCAGCTGTATGTAGTGTTACTTTACAGATAATATTACATAAAATTACTTCATATGGTTTGAATTTACTAACAAGTTTGAGAATATTTGGTGCAGTATTCATTGAACTACAGGATTTACAATATTTGAGTGTATTTTCAAATCTGGCGCATGCCCTTATATAATGCAAACTGCTGTAATTCTAGATACTTATTGTAATGTGGACGCATTCTTGGATGCAGGTGGAGATGAGATGTATGTGTTTTTAGGGTTTGTGGATACATGGAGGTTGGGCGCCGTCCATAGACGGAGTGTGAACGGCCGGGCCTTTCTGCGGAGCCTGAGGTTGTAACTCCGTCCCAAGGAGACGACTTTAATGCTTGACTTTGTGCGTGACTTCCTCTCCAGCACGCCTTGGGAACAGATCCTTCCACTACTTTTTGTATTCGGATTCGCCCCACTACTTGCACTTGGGACATATAAGGCCGGCCGTACTCTTCCGTGGCTCGTGACAATGCTTCTTGAAAATCTAGGACTTGGCTTCGCTTGGAGCTGGCTTTACAACCATGATGCTCCTTCGTCTTCAAGAGAGAGAAAGTCCTCTCGAAAGAAACACATGCGACGAACAGACCAGGTCGCTGCAAGCGCAGAGAGTGAGCTTTCGCGTAGACTTATATATCCGCCCGTGGTGATGTTCTGACTATAGGCACCAATGAGAACGACAGATACTACCCGGGAGTAGTTAACATATCTGGCACATACTGTTTTCTCAATTCAACGCTCCAGGTTTGCACCTCTGATGCGGCTGTTGGCCACTCAACTCATGACCACACTAGGCTATGGCGTCTTTGTGCTATTTACAGCCATACCTCGATGCTGTACATTCTCGTGCGGTATGTTTAGACGTACCTACACCCGTGATCGATGCTTTGCGAGACGCTCTCAGTGGTATGATTGGTGGCGCTATTCCATGTCGGGCACTAAAGTTCTCCTTCTAGACCTCAACACCCCAACCCCTCGTCCTCGGGCCCTTCGTCCTGTTTCTGTCATAAACGCTCTCTCAGGGCCTGTGCCAGGCAAACAAAGGAGCGCTCTGTTTGCCTCCCGGGAGCATCAAGACGCGCAGGAGCTATTCCAACTTCTTTCTGAAGCTCTAAAGAATGAGTCTAAGGCCGTAGATGAAGAGCTTAGTCGTGATCGTGGACTAGGTGAATTGAGTAGAGCGCCGAGCGAAGAATTAGAATATGGAGTGACTACTGTAGGGAGAGATAAAGACGCCGGGAAAGGGGTGTTCGATGGTTTGACTGCGAATCGGAGGAGTTGTGTAGAGTGTGGGTATACCGAGGCTGTCATGCACTTTGCGTTTGACAATTGGCAGTTGGCCGTACCCCGAATGGCGAGTGCTTAGTTCCCTCGTGAAGCATCCGTGCAAAGTGCTAACGGCGCGACAGGCAAGTTGTCGGTTGGAAGACTGTCTGACTGACTACACGAGGCTAGAGTTGCTGAACGACTGCATATGTCGCAAGTGTTCCATGCTGGCAACACACAAGCGGCTCGTGTCCGAAGCAGAGAAAGCTACTGAGGCAGCATCAGGGGAACATGAAGTTAGTTCGTCCAAAAAGAAGCGTGCCCGGGAAGCAAGGAAGCTTGAGGCGCGAGTCAAAGCTGCCTTGGATCAAGGACGGATTGAAGAGGATATCAAGGGGGTGAAGATGGAGAAAGTGTTCAGCCGATGCTCCACCAAACAAGCTATGATCGCTCGAGTACGTTTTGCCGGTATTTTCATTGACTTTCCTGACACCATCTGTCTCAGCCACCTCCCGTTCTTGCCTTACACCTCAATCGTTCTATCCACTATGGTACCGCCGGCATCAAGAACACTGGCCGAATAATATTCCCCGAACTCCTTGATTTAACACCCTTCACGACCTCAGGACAGCTCTCCACGTCACCTTCTGCACCTATATCCTCGCCTGCTGCTACTCCGCCGCCACGTTCGAATACACCCACACCCGCTACATACGCCCCGCGCGTACTGTACCGTCTCTCTGCAGTCGTATGTCATTACGGCGCGCACAGTTTTGGCCATTACGTCGCCTACCGGCGCAAGCCACGCCCATTCTCATCGGGAAAGCATCGGTTTGACCCACCCACGCTTCGATGCCCTCTAGGGTGCGAGTGCGAGAGGTGTGTGGTGCTCGGACCGATTCGGGACGAGGATCGTGAGGCCGCAGGGCATCTAGCTGTTGGCGAGATGCCAGCGTACGCAGTGTCACGATGGTTGCGGATCAGTGATGAGAACGTGGAAGAAGTTGGTATCGAGCGAGTGCTTGCAGAGAGCGCGGGGACCTTCATGCTGTATTACGAGCGCGTTGTGCAGCCGAGACATGCTTTGTGGCCTGTACAGAGTTCGCCAAGAAGCTCGGAAGAGACCATTAAACCTGTCGGGGTAAAACAGGAGGACGTGGGCCTAGGGTCGTTGGTTGAAGCCTTGCACCCCCAAGCTGGGGCGAGGATTGTGAGGAGCGTATATGCTGGCCGGTCGCGCTCGCCGTCAGTGCGGGATTTGTCGCCCGCGTCATCGCTTCTCGAATCCTTGGCTTCGTCTGTTCGTGAAGAGACCGAACCCTCAACGCCAACCCTAGAGCTACCAAATGGCGTGTCTGCAGCACTTTCGAATGGCGACATAGTTCATTCAGATATATCTCATCTTCCCGATGAATTAGGAATTCCGCCGATATCAAAGCCCCAACCCCCAGTGAAGACCCAGCTAGCCACTCCATTGCTACCCTCCCGATCATCCCAGCATCTGCGATTGGCATCTCCTCAGCCAACACATGCACATCGACCACCTTCTCCTGCACGAATCGTGGGCCTTCGAGCTTGACACTATCTTACTATTGATCATGCAAACTTATTGTACCCGTAGAAGCCCTAATTTGTGATTTTATGCTCAAGCATTGTATCAAGAGTACTTGGATTACTATACCGCGCTCGAGAATGCTAAAAAAGCGAGGAGTTTGTGACAGTTACATACAGTATGTTGTAATGATAGAACGTCCACAGGGCACAGCTCTGTCCCGAAGAAGAAATGATTGTGAGACGGTTCTCTATTCACAAAGTCAGCTAGATGTGCTGGAAATGAGGCACAGTTCTGCTTTCTGGCGAGGGTAGCAGGCGCTATGTAAAGCGGACTACCAGTAGACCTTGCGCTCGACGGTCATTGTCCTCCGCGCGGGAGGGAGATAGTATGTGGTTCGGCGTACACGCGTTACTGTAGGGTACCTGGAGGAGGATGAAGAGAGAACATGGTAAAAGCTGCCAACACTTACCATGCGTGGTACAGGTCACCAGGGTCAAACTGGATCTCAACGATGTGACGGCCCTACAGCACATGTGAGTCACCCTGACGCGTAGTATGTTACTATAACTCACGAGCAGGTCGATATGGGACCCTACGACAAGGCCTTCTCTGCGACCATATGTCTGTACGTTGACAGCGACGATGTCTCCGGCCTACGAGAAGACAAGAACTGTCTAAGCATAGGAACGAGGTCCACAGCGACTGAGAAAGCTCACCATGATATCATCAGACATTGTGGGGACGTTGGGTTGGTATATACTCAGTACGTGGGGGCGCAAGTGAGGGCGGGCTACCAACAAGTAAACGAGAAGACGATCCTTTATGGGCATAGACACGTTGTCTATGTGAGGTTCCAGGGCCGTATGTAATAGCCATCCGAATATTATGAAAAGATATAATAGACAAGAAGCAAGCCTCGTTGCACGCTGGCCTCGTGTCTTCGATAAAGATATGGACCCGTTGCACGACTGCTACCGGTAGTGTATGGAGAGCAGGTCTTGTCATATACGAAAAATTGTGAAGCAGAAGCCAACAAGGCAGTAAGAGCTACACTCCGTAGGACAGCAGCATTCAGCAGGCCTCGCATCTGGCAGGGACTGCACGTGCCGGCGAAGAGCCGACTCCAGCCCTCATCATCCAACAAACTTAGCTACCCACCTCTTCCACATGGCTCTCACTCCGAGTCCAATCGGCTGCACTTCGCCACCGCCGCCGCCCTGCCCAGGCCCGGCATGCTCAACATCCAGTCCCCCGATGGCCACATCACCTGCAGGTCCTGCCTCGCTCTTTCGCCTGATCTCGGCTAGTATATCTTCACCACTGAGCTCATACATCCGCTGCAGCTCGGCCGCCCTCGTCAGATACGTCCGGCGCACAGCATATGGTGCGACACCGTTGTACTTCCGTACGAGTGCGTTTATCTCTCGTATTGCCTCCTCATGGTATCCCTTCTCCCGCGCCTCCCACTCTCGGTCATGCATCCATTGCCCCGTGACGCCCGATAGCGTCAGTCGAGATAGGACACCAGGCGGGTGCTCCAGCATAAGAGACCGGACCGCGCGCCGTGTCCAAGTGGTTTGAAGCGTACCACGGAATGAACTAACCGCGGTGTCGAGTTCTGTTCAACAAGCTCGGTGCGTCAAAACAAATGCGTGGGAATGGATGGACATGGGCTTGCCTCCTTGCAATTCAACCCATGGCGGCGCAGCGCCCTGCCGCTGGACAATACGGTTCATGAGAAACTCTTCTCGGGGGATAAAAGGATTGCTTTGCTCATTGTCCTGTACGAGAGGTTTTCCGCGTCCCTTGATTGAGCGAAAATGCCCCTCACTGCGCGCTCTCTGCTAGGGCTCAATCCTACGCTAGAATCGCGAACTAGAAGCCACTCGCCTCAATACGCTCTTCAACTAAACTCGTCCATCCTTTAACGCTGATGGGGTTCGGTCGGTGCATACGAGGATCACCAGTGGCCGTTGCTGTCTTACTTATCCGATAATCCAAACTGGATTCACGCGCGTTCGTGAGACGGCCAGCATAGGCTGCCTTCTTCTTTTCCCTTTCTATGATGCGAGAACGTGAGTCATCAGGATGGACTGGTGGGCCCTGTGTGCTGGGTTTAGTGGGAAGTGGAGGTGGGAGACGCATGTATCGGATGGATGTCGCGTGCGATGGAGCACGGAACGTTGTGAGCCAGGGTTTGTGCGTAGTAGTACCTTCGGACGTCAATGTCGACGCCGCAGGCAGTGAGCTCTCAGAAGAGGTGGGCAAGGACGACGGTCCCAGTGACCCCAAGCTAGGCGGTGTAGACTTGAGCTTTTCTTCCGCAGTTCTAATGGCAGCCCCTCGTAAAGGCTTGTATTTGTCTACTAGCATGCGGAGAACAGCATCCAGAACAGACTCATCCCCAGTCCAGTTTGGATATTCGGTGGGTTGCGTCGAGGGGGACAGCTTTGCGAAATCTCGGGTCCCTTCAGACTCTTCCTTTAAGGCATCTGCCCACAGCTGTGAGCTAGCACTGGTGTCTGGAGGAGACTCATGCTCAGGGGAATAGCCGCGTCTTTCAGACAGCCGTGGTAAGCGATAGGAAGTAGCGCAGCTGAAGGACGTGACGGTTCGGAGCATAAGCTGGTCAGTGCTTCACGGGCGACTGCTTAGGCTTCTCAGAGTGTCAAATAAAGAATTCGGAAAAAGGGAGATGTAGGACATCAGAGTCTATACAATGTTATAGCCAAGTTTATCGCACTCTCTCACTACCCACTTAACAATGTCCAAGTTCTCAACCCATGGAGCTGTGGTCTAGCACATGAACAGGGATGCAAAGCATGTTCAAGGAATTGTGGCATCCTAAACATTCAGCTTGAACTAGGCTTCGACTCACTCCAACGACAAGGAACATACTACTAAGGCTGAAACATGATATGGATGGCCAGACATCCACCAGTCAAGAACTAATAGGCAATACGAGGTGGCAGGTGTTAATACGGGAAGTATCAAGTAAACACTTTGCAAGGCGATGCCAGCTGCGTGATCCTCTTGCTGGTAGGTGTAACGATAACATTTGAGATGAAACCGGCCAGGACAAATTAAGGAGCATAAAGGCACCCACTCACTTGATGATCTTCACTTAGTGAACATGAGTAGCGTCTTCGACAGGGAAAAAAAGAAAAGGCAAGAGGTATTGAAGCCTAGACTAGATGTCTAGTACATAACGGGCCTAGGGACAACGAGGCGCCTTAGAACTTTACTTGGGGTACTTAGACGTTCTTTCTCTTCATCTGTGCTGATCAGCGTGGATGAGCTTACTTAGTACAAAGTTGCTCATCTCAGAAGAGTAAAGCAGCGCACCGTGGAAGGGTCAACACCGGTCGGAATGCCCAGGAGTACCGGACTGATCCTGGCCTATACATTGGCTGACTGTAATGAACACTACACCTTCCTTATAAATCATGCAACTACTTCGTAATGCAATTCTCAACTGACGACCAGTTGAGTTCGGTAAAGCAACCAAGACTGCATATTCGTGCGAACACCTTCGAGTCATTAATGAAAATGACCAATTTGCCCCAACTTCCTCACTCAGCATAGAACCGGTATGTGCACCTATTAAGTCGTTTTCTGTGGCAGAAATGATAGCAACTTTCCTCCATTAGTCGCTGTCTAAGTGCATGCAGCAGAGGATGAAAGAGAAAAACGAATGTATAAGAGCATTGGGATGGGCCGTCAATTTCTCACCTGCAGAACCGCATGAAGACATTGGTAGACATGTTAGATATTCTTAAACTTTCGACAAGAGTCGGATAATTCCACAGAATAGCAGGCTCGTGGGCTAGACCGATCGAGTCGGGTGGAATATGAGAACGGGAGGCTCTTGTGGTCCAGGATGAGCTTGGTCCGGTAACAGCGCTACTCCAATAACGCCTCTGAAGAGGTGCTGAGTGGTCATTATGAAAAATAAACAAATAAATAGGGCAGTGCTATGCAGGTCGGGATAGGTCCGGTCAGGTGTACGTAATTCATTTTGTGTAACCTCGAGCGTCGGCATGCGTAACAGGATGCCGTACACGGCAAGTCCAACGAAATTCCTTGTCCACGCGTTATGGCAGCGCCGACGATACGCCTCTGACAAGGACACATTGTACTTCGGCTTATAGTAAGCCCTACAAATGCCGTGAGATCTCGCCACTTCCTCTCACGTATCTTTCCATATCTCCCCCACCACCATGGCGTTGGCACTATTACCTTCCGTCTCCCATTACCGCCGACTTCTTGTTCGTGGCCGGTTGCGACGGTTACGATCTGGTGGAATTCATGTCTGGTTTATCGTTGGCTTTGGAACCGCATGTATAATTCGCCTTGCGCCAGAGAAGGAAACTCTCTTTGAACAGAAGTTGCGTGGGAAATGTGAGCGTTGCCTTGCCTCACAGGCTTGGCATTCCAGGCCAAAGCTAGGACCGTACGTCCCTCAAATCATCGTCTGCCATGTCGACGGCCTGTATATCTCTTGTTTGTCTAGGTTTCCCGCACGACAATCACGGCGTTCCTCTCCTGCATCAGACTCAGACGGCTGATAACATGTGCGTCGTAATCGTTCAGATACTGGGATTACATGTTCACTTTCATGACCAATTCTTTCAGGGCCTTTCCTTATATTATATCTTTGCTTTATATCATATGTATAATCAGTCACCCTGTACTAGCTATATCATTACATGAGGTAGCATCAGCTCTGGGACAGCTGAAATCATAAGGTGGCGGGCAAAACAATCCTTCACTGAGCAGTGTCCTTCTAATCAATATGAAGAGAGACCTACTATGATTTGAAGGAAACAATAGCAGGGATAGTGTCGAGGCATGCCCGTCCATATGTTTGGGGCACCTTAGATACATCTCACAAAGAACCGAACCGAACATGTTTTCCAATGGCGTGTCCTTTGATTTTCAAACGGTAAATCTTAGTCTGGCGTGAACAGGCCTTATTTTGTGTCATAGCCATATTCTCATGATAATAAGCCTCACGATACGTGTGTCAAAACGTACAGTACAGGCCAATAGCACCGCTGCAAAACAATACGTCGTTGAAAACCTTCCTACATGCCCACACACACACACAAAACAGATGGTAATGAAATTGAAAAACACGAGGTGTCATGCTATGTCCTGAATTGTTGCGGGAAGGTCGTCAATGCGTTTCCTCAAAGCTGACAAGAACTCATGCGACTCAAGAATACTGCCCCCGCAACGCTGACACCCTGCTTGTGAGGACTGTGCCAGGAAGGCGAACGAAAAGATGACGTTCGTGGTAGGTTTCCGCCGCA
Source organism: Ramaria cf. rubripermanens (assembly GCA_003316465.1). NCBI lineage: Eukaryota > Fungi > Basidiomycota > Agaricomycetes > Gomphales > Gomphaceae > Ramaria > Ramaria cf. rubripermanens. The sequence continues at coordinate 12,706 of QFFB01005622.1, forward strand.
ACTCCTCCTTCGCCCGCGTCGACCAATCAACCCACCATCGGGGAGGGTTCGCCGAGCCAAATTGGCCACCGCTGCATTGAGGGCAGCGAATAGTGGGGTGGTACGCGAGCAAACTCTGTGCCGCCGTGCCACGCAACCGATGGAGGTTTAACAACTGATAATAATCGTACGCTGTGATGAACTTGAGCTCTTCCGCTAGTGGGGCGTCCAGGATGTTGACAGTGAGAGTGTGAGAAGATGCAATGTTGGCCTCTTCATCCAGCCCATGTCGACATGCAATCGCATATACCCTGGAGGGTTCATTTTCCACAAACTTAGGGGAGAGCAGCAACCGCTGCAAACTTTGTGCAGCCAATCCTAAGTCGTATTTCAAGGCCGCACCCAGCACGTCGCCCAAGAGCGATAACGTCTCCACAGGCGGATCCTCAATGGGGTATATAAACCTGAGTAATGTGTGCATGACTTCACTGCATTCAGCGACATGGACAACAGCAGTCGGGGCATCCTTATCCGCGACGGGTTGAGGAAGCGTGAGGAGATCGTGAAAAAACGGAGATGCTTCAGTGAGAATGCGAGAGTAGACTCTAAATGATGTTCCATCGCTCGTCCGCAATGCCACATCTGCATCTGGAGAATCAAATGGTGAGGGATTCATGGTGGTTGTGGAAATACCGAGCAAGACTTGTGCCCCTCGTTAAGGAGTGGTTTCACATGCGATATGCGAATAATCAGAAGAACAGCGCTCAGGCTAAGACTATAGAATAGAAGATACACACAGTCCAGCGTACACATTGACATTATCTTCCTCGATCACGCCGACGGTCACGATCACGATCACGCTCCCGGTAAGGTTCTACACTACGACTCCTATCTCTTCGGCGGGGCGATCGTGATCTAGAGCCCCCATGTCTGTCTCGTTTGTCTCGGCCCCTGCTTCGGCTCCTGGGGCGCGAGGACTTCGGCATGTCGCGAACATCAAACACCATACCATATCCTCCGTGGGGATCACGATGTCTATCAGACTTTCGGTAGCGCTGCGTGGCCTCCAGGTCGTCTCTACCAGCGAATCCGTCCTGATTACGACGCGATTTGGCCATCGTCGGGTTGTTGGACCAGTGTGTATTCAATCTCGCCACTGATTGAGAGCTACGTGATAGTCGTTTAGTGTTGTGTAGGTTCCTGGTTTATATATACCCACAAGTCCACCCATATCCGACGATCATCAATCAAGACGTTCTGCATCTTGAAATATGCCTACGGGCGCCACTTTAATAAATGTCGATAATAGAGTTCATATCGCACCTGTTCAGCATCTTCCCGTTTGTCAAATTCTATGAAAGCGTATTGAAGCGAATCCCCTGTTCTTTTGTCTCGGATGACCTGACAACTCATGATTTTGCCAAACCTAGAAAATATAAGATCGAGGTCTTCGTCTCTTGTCACGGAATTGAGCTTGCAGACGAAAAGGACGTTCTCCGGAGGCCGTACATTGGCAAAAGGTAAATCGCCCACCATCTCCAGAGTCAACGCAGACGCTGCCGCCGCAGCTTTACGGCGCTCGCGTTCCGCTTCTTCTTCTGGCAACGTTTCAAGAGGGTCTTCGTCTTCAGCAATTCTCACAGCGCCTGATGTTTCGTCAGGAGGCTTGGTAGGAACAGCCTCTGGGACCTTGAGGTCGTCCGGGTCAGGGAATGGATCATCTGGATCACTTTATTTTAGCATCACGGCGGGTCGAAAGTGTATAGCCGACCTAGAATAACGACGTGCCTTATGCGCACATCCTTAAGAGGGCGACCTTCCTGATCTGTGAATACTTCGTTCAATCTGTCAAGCGTCTCGAAGCCCTCCACAACATGTCCGAATACGGCGTGCTTCCCATCCAGGTACTCGATGTTATCTCCGAGGGTAATGAAGAATTGGCTGCCACATCCACCGTCATACTTTCCGTCTATTGTAGGTGCCACTGCCATAGAGACTGTACCCTTCTGTGTGTGCTTGAACCGCGGAACTAGCTCTGGTGTGAAGTACCGAGGTGCGTCCGGGTTAATGTAGGCAAGTACACTTTCACCGCCAGTACCTGTCGCTGTTGGGTCTCCCGTCTGAGCTATGAAGTCCTTTGAGACTGAAGAGTAGTATGAGCATAGGTGTGGCATAATCGAAGTCGTTTGACGAACCATTGAAAAACGCGTTCAGATTGTAATAATATATTTTGCATAACTTCAAAAAGTTTTCGCATGTCTTAGGACAGGATTCAGCCTCGAGATCAATCACAATGTCTCCCAGTGAAGTCTCGAAGAGCACGGACATGAGTGGGTCGTGACGGTGACACAATGTGACAACACACCTCGAAGTTCCCACGATGTTCTAAGATATGAGACTTCAGCGCCTACCAACCTTTCCGATCCATAACACGAACCCCATCCCGCGGAGCAAAACATGTGGCTTGAACGCATCTCCAGGCTCGTTCTCTGACCACTAGTGACTGCCATACTGGTGTGATCATGTCACGTGCATGTATCCCATGCGCAATTAGGATGTCCGTTCACAGGATACTTATATGGCTCGAGTATTGAACAGTAACTCCTGTGGAAGGCTGCGGAGCACCCGGGAGTCCAGGTAGAGGTTGACATGAAGCAGTTGGAAACCGGGGAGATGGCGGGGGAGTGTGTGGGAACAACTGCTCAACCAGTCTTATGTCTGTAGTCTTGAAGCCCAATGTTATGATCCGGTCCCTCGCGGATCTCTGGCAACCATATTCGGCAACTAACCCCGTCCCGAGCCCATACCCCGAGCCCGTCCCGAAGCAGTCCGAGCCCGAGCCCGAGCCCGTTCCCTGTACTCCGTCCCCGAACT
>QFFB01005623.1:0-14603 GCA_003316465.1 Ramaria cf. rubripermanens
GACAATGTGTCGCCGTGCTATGGTCAGCTCCCATAGCCCGCAAACGCAACACTTGAAAGCACCTACGCCATCAAGGTAAGTATGAAGAAATCAGACTGTGGGAGCTTTTGTCTTTATACAGCCCCAAATCGTGCACGGACCATAGACGCTTGTCGGGGGTCACCGGATAAGGAAGGTATACCAAATGCAGCAGGTAGAGCCGGCTATATTCAATATGGAACCTGGCGACATAATTATCCCGACTGTATGAATACGGCATTCAAGCATTCGAGTTCATATGAAAAACGGTTGGGATCTGCATCGTTGCACGATATATAAAACTATTCTGCACCACAACGTTACATAAACCCACCATAGCGCACAGAGCCTGGCTGAGCCATCAAGCAGCATTCAGCCAAGAAACGAAAGTATCCAGTCTAAGAGTCACCACGCGCTTGCAGGTGACGGCAAAAAGAGTTGCTTCAACTCGCGACCGGCATGCCAATCGTCAAGGAGCCCCGCGTCCGAGAGCGTGCATCTGCAGACAGAATATACCTGCCAATGCAATGGAAGGATCTGGCGTCCTAATAATCCCATGCGAGCCTGAGAGATACGCGGGCGGGTTGATCGTGGCCTGCTTGGACCTCATGTGTTGTCACACGAATACAGTCAAGGACGCTCGACGAGATGGGCATCGTGAGGAAGAGTAACCGAGGCCCAAGCGAGGCGGAACCAGACTTTGAATTTTCCATCTTGGGATGCGGGGGAACTGATGGAGACGTACATAGTCTAAGGATACCTCGCCCTGATGTCGGCCATAACTCTGAGCGAGTTGGTTTCGCGCGCCACGATTGTCTTCGACATTATTCTTCACCATTCCCACGTCTGGAAGACATCGTACGTTGGTGGCACCTTTTTTGAGGCTGTTCAGGTTAAGCAAATGCTCCTGAGAGCAACGCGCCAGGACTAGCAGATGGAGCCCGAGTAACGATATCAAAGGAACGACGTACATGCAAACTCGATATAGGTATGTTGTGAGGGGAAGGGAGGGGGGGGATTAGGACCTCCAAAGAAAGAGGGAAATCACAGAGGGAGGAGAAAGTTTGTCCAAAAATAGATGGCATCAATACTCCCGCCGCAAATCTCATGCGTCTGAATAAAGTGAAACTGTCAGTAAATCCCTATTACTTACTGGAAACTATTGTCACCCCTCTCTTAACAAGACTGTGAAATTAGCAGATACGTCAAAGGGATGGACAAAAATTCCCACCAGAATATATGGTTTCGTGTTTTAGATAATATAATGAATCCTCTTTGTTGCTCACCGAGGACTTCAGGGTTTCCTTGGTAAATTCAGTAGTGTCCTGGCTGTTAATGAGAACCCCGGTGACCGTTAATGCCTACTTGCCTTGGCAGTCTGGAGGGACTTCTGAAGTGGAATTGTAGGGAATTTTCAGTGTTTCTATATTGGACTCAGCGTAATAGCTCAGCCATGTCGACATAGGGGCCAATTTCCCGATTTCTCCGGTGGAACGGTGCTAATCCAAGTCCAGCAATGGAAAGTAATTATAATATAAAAAGGAGATGGGCCTGAACCGAATATTGATGAGCCAATGTTCCTTGTGTATAGTAAGAGGCTGTGACGCACCGCACAAGGGAGCGAACACCGGTACAGACCGAATTCCTCGGATACCGCAGTGGCAGTAAACCCTTCAGTCCGCTAGCCTCCCACGCGCTGTCCGCGGTCGGATGTCCAACCTTGATTGATTCAAGGTGAGTCTTGGAAGACGGGCCATGCACGTCTATACGGCGCCGGAGCTCTGCAGCTCATTGACGTACCTGTGGGCAATATTTTGGCATAGGTCATGGCACGCAACACGCCGTTGTTCTGGGTCAAAGTGGTACAGTATGATATGAACCTTGCAAGTTCAGCGAAGGAAATCGTCTTCATAAAGGAAGCTTACAGAGGCGTAATGGAAGTCTAGGCCAGATCTAGGCTCTACGATGTATACCGTAATTACATAAGTCACGACTCGATTCGCCTTGCACAGAGTGATTATATTCGCCTTCCTCATATAAACGGCTGAACGTTACATGCCGAACGTCGTCCTTTATTGGTGAATATGTATCCGCTCGTGCGTCTGCGAAATTCAATCATTGGATACCAATTAGAACAGTTCAAACGTGCAGCGGTGTGCCGCAGTGTGCAGTGCATATCGATATGCCACATCTAGATCTACTCATATACCAAGAAGTCTCTGCCCGTAAGGTAACGTTTTCACATCGACTTCGTCTTGACGAGTACGAGCGTCTCCGAGTTAGCTCAGAACTCTGATTCAGCGCCACTTTCTCTTGTCCATTCATCGTTTACAGCGTTATTGCCTTCGGGTCTCCAAAGGGACTTTCAAGATGTCCGTAATTATCCCGGGGTCAAAGAGACGACCATGTCCTTTACTTGAGCAGCACATTGTCTGCCGGAGGAAGAGATGCATCAGAGAGCTCCAGTGGTTCTAGAAGAATTACCTCCTCCCTACATGATTGCTTTAATATCGGCCAGGGCCATACTCATGGACTCCCCTGGTTCCGTGTGGGACAAACTTTCCATCTTCCGCGAGACTTCTTCAGCGCGGCCGAAGCTGTTCACCTAGTACCTTCGGGCCGGCATGAGCCGAACGAGGAAATCCACCGGATTTGGCACGGCTTGTTATGCTAACTCTAAAATGAATCTTCGAGATGGCGTGGCGTTCTTGGCGGTCGAATTGAACCCCTCGTGTCTTATCCAACACTATGCTTTGGACACGTCATATATTGGTCGTCTGCATCCGAGGTCCATAGTGAGACTACTGTGCTCTGCATGACGTGATTTGGAGTGCATGCATATCTTAGTCTCGGACCGTCGGACGTGCACGAAGAACAACATGTTTCCCGAACAATCTCCCCCCACTCCTAGCAACCTCTCTCCAACCCACAAACACTTATACCTGATCCAAAACTATTCATAGCACGCCCTGGCTTTAGCTGTTTACCCTGTATCTTATTGCTAGGTATGATTTGAGGACGGTTCTATTTAGCAACCCTGCAAGAGGAAAAATCCTCCGGTCAGGATGCCAAGAGTGCGCTATAAGGACCCGGTATCTTAAGTTTCATGTACACCCTTCAAAGCCCTTTTAGCTTGTCTCATTTTTGAAGTTAGTCGCCGCTTCTCATGCTACTGCACATAGTATTTGTGATGATATATTCATGGTAGTCCTGGGTCCCAAAACCATCTAACAAATGCTATAATAGGTATACAGCAATACAACCTACGAAAAAGTGATGCACACGAGGTATTTATAACAGTAGATAAGGCAACAAGAACAAGAACAAGAACAAGAACAAAAACAAGAACAAAAACAAGAACAAAAACAAGAACAAGAACGAACGTTCATGGCGTCGCAATGATGCCAAGATCTCGTCCGTTTCCATGAATGCCCGGATGCGCTGCATTTGCAAAAACGTCGATCGCGTCCGACGGCGGGAACAGCGTCGTTACATCAAAGCTACTTTCGTTGAGTAGTGTGACCAGGTCAGTAGGGGATATCCCGCTTTCGCTCATGTCCGAACGAAAGAACTGTGGTGATATTTCGGGGGTTCTCGTAGTTGGGTGGGACAAGGAGTGGTAGTGCATGTCTATGTCAACGTCGGCAGCGACGGGGAGAAAGTTGTCCTCTTGGCTCGAATGGGAATGGGAGGGACTGGAATGCGAGGTAGTAGGGGGAATGTCGAGGAAGTCGCGCCCCTCATGGGAATCATTTGATGTGGTGCTCCGAGGTGTTGGAGGGGTACGAATTCGTTTTTTAACAGGACGGAGCCAAGGGGGGCGAGGTTGTGGAGATTCGTTTCCTGAATGTGGTGTATCAAGTGGTATTTGACTTACTGAGACCAACAAGAAATTTATTAGTGAAAGACAAGAATCATAGATCGATAAGAAAAACTCACAACGACAAAACTCTTCGAGAAGGTCACCATTGCGAAGTCCGCATACGTAACGTCCGCTAAACCGTCGGAGTAAGCTGACGCATGAACGAAGTGCTTCCAGTGATGGAAAAACTAGTGGTTGGAGATCCTCGGTCTTCGCAGAGAGGATGACCGCGACTAACGTACGGCCTGCCTGTGTCAACTGATGGATGACATGGACACCATCTGTAGCAACGTAACAATCAATCTCGGAGATGCGTATATATGGACCAAAACATACAGTAAGTCATGAGGCCTTTTGTTGCAGTGTGGAGATGCGCCGCGACTATTTCGCGTGCACACGCATAACACGCCGTAACTGTGTCCTTTTCTTCTAAAGTCGGCTCCCCGTCTCCATTTCCCAGTGTCCGCTGCGCGACAAAGTTCGAGAAGCGGTGGCGGTAGATCAGGAGCGCAATGAAGCGTTCCAGACAGTGCAGCCGCACCGTTTGTGTAAAGCGGATGACGTCATCACTTGCGATCGTTTCCGGCGTGTGTGCCCAGTGCTGTGGTAAGTTTCGACGCAGCTCGTCGAGGATCATCTCCTCTTCGCGCATGTCCGTATTTCGTCGGAAGCCGGACAATATTTTCGATGCCCGGGCTAAGAAGGGTGAGGCAGATGCATTGAGCGAGGGTGGAAGATCGAGTACCGATTCAAGCACGATGTAATATCGCAGCGTCGCCACAAACGCGCCCATCCTACTTGAAGTACCTGCAGGCTGTTGACCAACGCCTTCAGCTGTAATAAACTCGTCATCCACGACGGCAGGCTCCGGAACATCGCAGTCGCGGAGGCGCAATAGCGGGGGACGGCCGAATGCAGCTCCTGCTTGTTTGTCCCACATATAGACACACCAGAAAGTGCGTTTGCGGATTTCGTCCTCGACTGGATCGAAACAATCGTACGCTTCGACAGAACGGTGGAGGCCTGCGTCAAAGGACAAGGTGACGGCCTCAGAGAGGAGAGCGAAAGCTTTTGATAACTTTCCAAGTCCAACTGCGTAGACAGCAGCAACGAGAACAGACTGAACCGTATACAGGGTTGGTCTATCTGCTGTAGGAAGTGTACGCAGACGTGAAAAAAGTTCAAACCACCGAGAGCCGACCGAACAAGGGTCGGTGCCGTCTGATCGAACGCGTGGATCATCGATATGTCGGGACGACAAGCAACAAATCGCAACAATGTAAGAAGCGAAACCTGGCTCCCCCCACTTCACGGGATTCCCGTAATCCTGGTGAGTGGTTAATTCAACATGTCTTTAGCGTAGAAACTCTAGACTCACTGCCAAAAAAGTAGGAACATGTAAAAACGGCATCAAGTAGTACGATGTTGATAAATAACATTGCACAAGACTGAAATTCTTTCAAAGTCAATTTTTCCGAAGCAGCCCGTGGAGACTCGGACTTACGTGTCCATCAAATCTGGAGAAATACATGAAGTGATCACTTTCCATAACGTTTCAGGGTTAACATCGATGCGCCTGGCCACGCGATCAGGAAACCATTCCCTTGTGGAGACTGAGATGTTGTCTTCCTGCTCAGAGGGGCTCTCGGCGGCAGTGGTCACGGTTGAACCCTGCCATTCGCCTGAGCAGGTAGCCGATGCTCGGTCGAAAAGAAGGTCAAGCAACGGAAGACCTGAAGTTTCCCCTTGCCATCTTTTGCAGCCCTGTTCGTCGAAATACATGTAAGAATGAGAGAGAGAAAGTCTTGAATAGGGTTCTGAAAGTTGATCGGCAGCGCTGAGGCCAAATACGGAGTTGAACGATACCGGCATGCTAGATGGAGAGAAATAAGTGGATGGGTTTGTAAGGGAAGACACGGATAATGAGGGAGGTGGGACGCCAGAAGGATATGTAGCAGGCCCATTGAAGCCAAGGATATTTAAGGGGGAGGATGTGGTGTCAACGGGTGACTGAGATGGATCTGAAGCGCTACGGGTGGCAGCTTCAAAAATATTCGTCGGAATGGACCGAATGAGGGTCTCAAGGTGATGCATCCTGTCTTCAAGCGTTGCTGTGCGCCTGGGACAGATGGTGTAATTCATTTAGATTGATGCAGAAATGTATTTGAATGTGGTATCATACTTTGACTTTGAATGTTGAGTTCTCTTTCCAGGCTCCTCGAACGTGCACGCCGAATGCGATGAGAGGCAAGACTGACATGGATGACCTTCGTCACATTTGATACGCCGGCGACTACACTGAGATTGAGGAATGTGATGGGCAATAATATAGGCGCAGCTCACCGACAACGGTCGCAAGCTCTGAGGGGTATAGCCACCAACCATCCTATGAGGCCCGAGTCTGATACGATGGGTGACCAAGGACGTACCTGCTCAACTTGAACCTCCTCTCTTTCGGAGGGGCCGGCGTGTCTACACTCTCGTCAGATGGAACGGGCGACATGATTGCTGTACAAGATGGAATGATTTAAACTTATATGGGGTGAAAACCGAAGCTAAGCTATGACTTCGGTTACTCGGCTAGCAACTCCGCAATGTCCACACACTCACATGTATTCGGAATATTTGCCACAGTAGCTCGCACCGCCTGGGGAATCAAGCATAAGCTAATACCAAGTTGCCTCTAGATGGCCGTCCTGTTATGATATGCGTGGGTAATTCAGTTGGTTTAGTTGGTAGTTGGGTGCACTTATTCGAGAAGGTATCGGCTTCGACTTGGCTCTCACCGCTTCCACGTTTCTCGCCAAGGGGCGTCTAAATGCTCCGATTGGAGCAATAAATTCACGAAGGTCAGAGTTAGCGACAGAAGTACAATCGTTACGTTGACCACTTACAATTTATGTTCTGCATCACGGTGCCAAGGTGCCCTACTTAAATGGATATTTGGTATGGGATGCAAATATCAACTACTTAATTCAGATCATTAGCCGGAACCGCCACATTCAATTATTGTTAGGCTTCCGAACGCTCTTTTCGATTATCTCTATTTGCCGATCTTCGAGCCAACGCTCACATAGGCTGCGAGGATCACTTCTACTATATTTACGAGGCCAGGCATTAACGGCATCTTTTCATAACTTTGAACTTAGCGATCACTTCAGAACCGATCTCAGGGGGCAGAACAGGCAACCTGGCATACGCCACAATCGGTGATTGCCCACACTTCCTTTTGACGCTGGCAATCCAACCGATTTGACCATTTACTCGAAGACGGCCTTCTTGGTAACCGATGACAGGCGCGTAGAGTGCCGGCCCGCAGCGGTAGCTTCGTTCATACGACCCAATTCCAGTTACCTGGAGACAGTTGATTACCCGTCGTCATATAGCTACCAGTCTTGCACCCTATGCCAAGGAGCACCCGTCATGATCGTCAACCTTCTTGCCACACTCTTCTCTGCATCTCCCGTTTTCTTTCGGTGGCACTGCCCCACAGTCTCTGTGAGTTTCTAGAACACAACAATGGCGCAAAGACTCCGCCACCCCGAAAAAGGAAGTGAATCGATCCGTGTTACTCACGACCCACGAATACTTATCTCGACTCAACTACGAGAAAGTCTCTGCGCATGTATTTCCACATGCTGGCCAGCTTCCTATCTTTACGCACCGGCATAACCCTATCGCCTTGACCGCGTCTATGTTGCTCACTCACTCTACAAAAATAGATTCGGTTCGTCTCGTCACATCAGTATCCGCGATTGCGTCTTGCTTATCCACCCCTGTAGATCTCTTGGCAGGAAAGCGCACTTAAGCGCACTTGAGCAAAGGCGAACATCCGCGGACGTCGACAACATGAGTTACAAGCTAATAGCTAAAACTACAGGATTCTCATCGTTAGTATGCTTTCTGGGCGGCTTGGAGACTTCGAGCGATATACCGTGTGACCGACAACAACTAAATCATCGGTACGTAGCGACCAAGATGCGCATCGTATCCTGTCGTATCCAGATCTCATTCATCCTGAAGATGAATCCGGAGTAGCCAGAGCTAATCATTTCGTGGGACTTTGCCGCGATTACAGAGATTATGAGCGCGTTTATTTACCGGACTGCCTTGCTCCATGGTCCCGCTATGCATAAGGAGTTGTATATACCTGTAAAGACAACAGCCTGAAATGTTTTCCCTCTCAAGTTCCAGCCCCAAATCGCGAGTTTTCAGTCATCGGCACTTTGTCTGGTTCGCCAAGTGTCTCGGCGTCGGACGTCTTCTATTTGGTTAGATGTGCTCCGTCACTGATACACTCATGTGGCCTCCTCGGTCTGGCCATGCAGATGCTTGGTAGAGGAGTCAAATTGATCTCTTGAATCATGAATGGGTCGTTGTTCTTAGAGTTTGGAATGTTTGTGGTTACCATGCGATGCGGCGCCTGGTCTCGATCTGAGAGTAAGGTGTTTGGCGACCTGTACATGCTTTGTGACAAGGTTTATGGATTGAATTGGTATTACATTTGTATCCTATTTAGACTGAGTATCCAAGTATTTCTGACCCATGCTTATTTACTGTGAATCCTATTTCCAAGAAAGCAAATGAGGCATCTAATTATGTAGCAGGGCCACTGTTGAGCAGCTGAGCTTTGTTTGTTGCCGAAGTTTTCGTCAGTTCAAACAAGTGCCGCTGCGGGGCCGAGTTCAACTTCGGGAAATGAATCTTTGATTTCGTCTTCGCTGTTTAATGTTCACTTTCATGGTGCGTAGATATACATTCCTAGCATTGCCGGTAAACGTTGATACATACGACAATTAATGCCCTCTCTAGGTCGGCACAATGATTCCGCAGTTTTGTCATGCTTCCTATACCAACCGAGAGCACCTATACCGGGCCACGGTTCCTGTTTCCGCCACAGCGGCGTCATGAGTCATTCGGAATGATGAACGACACGTTCTTTACCTGTACTCAGTACTGTACCATTTGACAACAGATTCACAGGAGTTGCCGTATATGTCCTTGGAGAAAATAACAAATACTGCGCAAATGTGTCGCTACCGAATACGAGCATCTCTTGTTGACATCTTCTTGCTTCTACGTATAATTAACATGGACAGTTCATCTCTATTTGCAGCTCGAGGAACAAGGTTGTCTCCTATCTCGAAGAAACCGTTTTCCGTGAATATTTGTAAGCTGACTTGTCACATTTTCAGGTGGCGAGCCAGTATCGTTCCTCTCCCCTCACCCTGCTCAGATACCCTGGGCTAGGCCTCTAACCGGGCGGCTACGGTTGGAACCAGTGATTAAATCTACCTACGCCGGCATGATATCGCGGCCCGCTACTGTAAACTCTAACGCCATCGGAACATGTAGGAAATTCGCTCGCAAACCCCATCTAATGCACGTGGAATATCCCCTTTTAATGGTTGAAGCGAATCCTTCTCTTCTGTTCTATGCCGACACCTAGATGTAGGGTACCGGGTTAGTCGGAGCACAACTCTCCATCTCCATGCATCTCACACCGTGGGCTCCATCAGGCAGCGCATTCGTGGCCCGTTATCTTAGCCATAGACCTCTCACTTATCGTGCCAGCGTCACCCCATACTGTATGATTACCGCTGCTCAGGCTGAGCGCTGAAAGCTTACACGACCGCACATTGTCTTGGCGTTGCATAAGCTCTCATTCGGCGCCCGGTTGCGATCTCACATTCCGGGCTGGTTTTTGGAATCGTTGCGTCTGGGTCTGCACCCTGTTATTACTTGCGACTTCCTCTTGAGCTTCCAAAGGCCAACACTGTAGCTGAGGACCAAAAAATCTGCAAGTAAACCATGCGTTATCACATCACTCGCAAGAAGACTTCGCTGTGTTCCGTGATCAACTAGTCCACATTCATGGTGCCTTTCCGCAACTCTCAAACCGAAGGCTTACCGTCTCGCTGGCTTTAATGCCAAGACCTTCGGAAAATATCGGGCGCCGCGGTGGGTGCTCTTCGGATTGTTTCGGACAAATTGAATTTCCTAGGTAGTGACATAAAGAAGTTACTACTCCGTTGAAGTTGGTCCGAGGGCAGGAGCCAGGAAAGGTAACATTGTGGATACTTATGTGCCCGTATACTGTTATTTTCAAAAGCACGGAGCTCCGCCTGGTAACGCTACAGGGTTCCAAAGATATAAGTGCAACATCTTAACCCCGGTATCCTGCTCTTTGCCTTTCACAACTCCAAGTACTTGCTTCGTCACTCGTCACTCGTCACTCATATCTTTTACTTTACTATGGTTGGCATCACCAACAACACACTTTCCACTGCGACTGGAACAGAAACCGTGACTGGGATGACACAAAAAAGCCAAGACTCTTTACTTGAAGGTCCCCTTTCGCTCAAAGCAAGCACGCGCTTCAGGCAACTCCTCGCAAGACCTGGCATTGTGGTAAGTGCTTGGTTTGAACTATCTTATCATAACTTTGCTTAACATTCCTGATTGACCGATAGGCAGCTCCTGGTATTTGCGACGGCATTAGTGCCCGTTGTGCAATAGAAGCCGGCTTTGAGGTCCTCTACCAAAGGTAAATAGTCCCTTTAAAAACTGATGCCAGTATTACCTTACCTTTATATCACAGTGGCGCCGCAACGACCGCCTCAAGATTGGGCCAACCAGATTTAGCTATTGCGACGCTCAATGACTTCGTTCAGGTAATCGGGCACATGTGCAATTCGAATTAGGCTGACAGCGTCGAATCCATCAGAGTGCACAGATGGTCACCAGTATCTCGCCGACAACGCCACTCATCGCCGATGCAGACACAGGGTAATGCTAGATCTGTTTCTATGCAGTGAAACATATGTCTCATAACTTTTTTCACAGTTTTGGAGGTGCTGCTATGGTTGCACGCACGGTCCAACAGTATGACAAGGCCGGCGTCGCCGCCCTCCACATTGAGGACCAAGTACAGACCAAGCGCTGCGGTCATCTCATGGGCAAGCAGGTGGTTCCCGTGGAGGAGTTTCTTATGCGGATCAGGGCTGCGGTGGCTGCACGAGATGCCATTCCCGGCGGTTCAGACCTGGTCATTATTGCCCGGACAGATTCGGCGCAGGTCCTCGGAATGGATGAGGCAATCCGCCGTTTGAAGCTTGCTGCGGATGCAGGTGCTGATGCGGCTTTTATTGAGGGTGTTAAGACGAAGGACCTACTAGAGAAGACTGTCAAGGCATTGACCCCCACCCCAGTACGTAGTATATGGTTAACAACTGAAGATGCCGTGGTTTTACCTTAACTTATATGTTTTATAAAGGTTCTCGTCAATGTTATTTCCGGTGGGTTAACGCCGTCATTTACCGTCAAAGAGGCCGAGGAAATGGGTGCAAAAATCATCAGTGAGCTCTCAATAATAATGAAGGTGTTGTCCTCGGAGTCTAATACTTTCTCAAGTCTTCTCACTCGTTTCTGCCGTCGCAGCAGTACATGGCATCCGTGCAGCCATGCATTCGTTGAAAAAGACTGGCACGGACTTTACATCTGCTCAAGGAATGGATCCTCGACAATTCTTTGAGGTTATGTACGTTGCCTTCCTCGCATGCCTCGCCTCTTGAAACCATTTGCTAAACTCTATCTCCAGGGGATTGAACGATATTATAGAATTCGACGCCAAGGTTGGATCAACTGCCTTTGCGAGCGTTTGAGTCGTGCAATTGTTTTTTGTGGGCGGCTTCTATCGTTCTACGTTTGTATTAGCGGCCTGTGTACAGTATTAGAAATGTGTATCGGTTCGAATAGAGGGCCTGTCTGATCGCGATATGACGTGGCTGAATTTCCAATAATAGAAGGTGTGGCTGAGCGACTGTCATTTGTTAAAAACTCTAAAAGCTTTTACCGATTAAACGACCGTTCCCACAACCTTTGACAGATGGGGATTAGTGTTCCATAGAACTTGGGTAATCGCTTATATAATAGTCGCCCTATATACGTACCAGTCTGCTGCGGGGCTCGTGGATGTAAGGGAGAGTATAGATCAACTGGAGAGACTATCTGATAAGTTGGATTCGGAAACGCCACCATTAGCCCGATCACGATCATGATGATCGAGCGGATTATAATAATCGAAGCCTTGGTACAGGGCGGGTCGTTGAACTTGAATCCGAAGATTGGTTGTCTATGGCACAACTTGGCTCGAACACGTCCATTACTAATGGACTGGAGTTCCAGCTCGCGGGATATTACATATGTTGATGATAACAGCTGAACTCTGTGTAAACGTGTCATTAGGGAGGATTCGGCGTCAACCATTGCTGAAAAGCCAGCTTTTTGATGCTCCACCTCAAAGAAGTAAAGTGGAGAAAAAACCATAACCTGAAATATATCAATGCTTCTGCGCCAATGGAGCGTTTTTCAACCTGCGGACTGAGTCGACCTGAGCCAATGGGGGCGCGCCTTTGTGGAGCCATTCTCAGCCGTAACATAAAGCCGTTCTCAGCTTCTGATATTCAGCAATTGCTGTAAACGAATCCTCCTTATTGATGCCATGAATATGGTGACTAGAGCGTGAACTGACTGGTCATGGTCAAACGTGGGAAAATAAATATACACACGCACCAACCCTACGGTAGGCCTTGTACTGTATAAGCCAGGATTGTGGAACGCTCATACGACAAGGTGAGAGCGCTACTATCAGTCAAATCCGATACTCTGCTAAGACTTTGAGTGAATCCGCTTAAGACATTTTGCATAGGTACTCAAAGGCTTGACTATCAGGATCATCGAAATACTCATAGCCATTGTTTCCATGATATCTCACAACGCGAATCAGCACGTTCCGATGATGTATCGAACCCGCCAATCGCGAGACTTTTAGGAAGGCTTGGCGAGTTCACACAATGACCTTCCTCCGTTACCGTTGGAAAGGTCCGCTCAACTATCCGTGTGAGCGTTGCTACTAGACTAGTACCTACTAGTACGTACCATAAACTTCTTCTATTTGTTTCTGAGTTGAAGCTTCCGGGTCGCACCTTCGTCCCACAAGAGTGTTCCTCAATCCAATCATAGTGTCGACGTAACATTTCACATCAAGACGGGCACATATTTTCAATTATTGAACCTCTACGCAGCAGTTTTACATGTAATTGTGCTCTATATTCTGTGTCATACGACGTTAGCCACTGGTAAGCACATGGGAGGTCTGCATGATACATCTGCTTAGCGGGAAGCATTTGGTGCGTGTTGCCATTCTCACCTGCAGTTCGGCTTCGATTCATATGCCTATAAGGCCTACTACTTGCTGCCTGGTAATATTCAGGTCTCGTCATGCACATCGGCTAGATGTGTTAAATATTCAACGTAAGTTTCCAATTCAGCGACCAGAACGAACGAAACGTCCAGAAGAATTTCAATGATTTGCCAGATGGGGACCTCGGACGCGATATTATTTATTTATTTATTCATACTGGTGAATATTATGAAGTGAATAAAGGTCGGGGGCTTTTATTGTCGTGGTGCTGCAGCCACACCGAGGCATATCCGTGAGCCATACTCCGAGCTTGTGTAATTTCCTAACGATTTAACCAATTTCCGCCACCGCAGCTTCGAAAATGAACGCAGTCTACACGTTTCCCCGGCGTTATCTATCGGAAAGCAATGCTACTTGGAATAATACGTTCCGTGTATGTACGATTCCGGAGTGGTGACTTCTTCAATCCGCAGTTACCGTAACTACGCCCGAGGGCGTGATCACGTTCACATTCAGCGGCATTGACCCGCCACTGCATTCATACCTTGCCCGGGTCCGTCAGTGTCTTCGATCACGTCCGCGTGGCCTCACGTCCTCCGTTTCCTCCGCTGCGCGTGGCAGTACACAACTAGACGCATGTCCAAAGGGGTATGTGAGAGCGATGTTGTGCCGCATCCGCATGCTTCGGGGACAACAACCAGGAGGGGTGGCGGTGATAGCCGGGAGTCTGATGTGGCTCCGACGTGGTAGATTGCCGAACCGTCTAAACGTCTGCAAATGATCCAAGGGACTATTAGTGCCATAAGGGTCCCTACCATTTACCAAGCTTCGGCCGTCAGGCTGCTTTATGTTCTATTGAGAAGTTTATGTGCCCGTGCCCAGTTGCCAGCTACCACTTGCAGGCAGTGCGCGCGGGCGCGGCTCTCGCATGCACGTTCAGTTCCTTATTTCCGGGACTTTCGGCACTGATACCTCACGCGTCCAGAATCCGCAAGGAAAGGGTGTCCTCGTACAGTATTAATATGAGCAGTACCAGCCGCTTAGCCATCCGTGTCTTTGTATTCGTCTGTCAGTTCAAAAGTTCGCAAATATATGGTAAGGCATCAGGTTATTAATTAAGCATAGTTTCGGTGATGATCGGTGGAGGTAGGACGGTGCTACTCTCCCGTTCTGTAAGTACACAAGGTGTCGAAAAGCCTACATCGAATGAAATTCTGGAAGTATCGTATATCGAGGCTAAGCAGCTGCTCAAGCTTGAGGAAGGAGCTCACAATGTAACATCGATCCCACACACTTTTTTTTGGGGGGGGGGGGTTGCCGTTTTCTCTTAAACGCGTCCAGCCTGTGAACAGCGAACTAAAACAGCCCTTGGACGTCCCAACTGGTCAGAGGAAGGGATCGTATCACCGGCTGGAGAAGGGCCGCTTTCCCTAGGAATATCTCAAGCTGACTCTTGTTTACCGTACACGCTTATAGTTTTTGCTGCGTGACGGGAGGGGCCGTTGATGTTGTGGCGTG
>QFFB01005636.1:0-30872 GCA_003316465.1 Ramaria cf. rubripermanens
TATTAGGCCTGATAATGGATCAACAGGAATTAAAAAATGGCATGTATATGTCATTAAGTATTACAGGCAATACCACAATAAAATGTGATAATTTACACTGCATAAATATTTGCCAGAAATTGTGCTGCCAAAGGCTTTATAGCTCATTGTTGCACTTGATGAGGTGTAATCAGGTCATCAGGAATACTTGGATTTTTCTGACAAAGCACTCAGATGTTACTACATTCCCACATGAGAAAGAAACCCTCCCCAAAAAACATTCAGCCCCACCATTGGTTCTCCATCCAAAGAAGATCCACCATGACTGTCCATAGACAATGTAGCACCATGCAGACAGGGCCATTGTATCTTGTTCTTAATTTGGAGAAATTTGCATTTGAGCTGCTTCTCTATGGCCATCCAATGCTTTCTCATTGCTCCTTGTCAGTGGCCTTATCAAAATTAATGGTGTCCAGGTTCCATTAATGCTATCTAAGAGCCCTTCAAAACTTGCAGAAGTTCTTATAGAAGAAATAATAGAAGGAGACTTTAGGGTCATCAGTCCACCACCTGTTCATCCACCCTCAAGACTTCTGCCTCCAGGCAACCTCTGTCTCAATGTTTCCTTGGAACTGCATCAGTTTGAGGGTGCTGATGCAACTCCTTGAGATCTACTGATTGATGATAAGCATCTTTGGAAGCAACAGATGTAAGGGACACCTCAAGCTTCAGGTGGAACCCTTTGTTCACAAAGAAAAGTGTCACCCCGGTAGCTGAATGTGCAGTGTTGTTGTATGTGAATTCAGCAAGGGGGAGTAAGTGTACCCAGTCATCCTGCTGGTAGTTGATGTATATTTACAAGTACTGTTCGAGGATTTGGTTCACTCATTTGGTTTGACCATCTGTCTGAGGATGGTACACAGTGGACAGGTTACCCTTGATGCCCAGGAGTTTGCAGAGGGAAGTCCAAAATCGTAGGGTGAAGTGCTTCCCTTGATCTGAAATGATGTCGCTGGGGGTACCATGTTTAGCAAATATGTAGCGAAGAAAGACCATGGTGACTTCAGATGCATCAATATCACAAAATGTGGGAATGAATATCACCATCTTCGTTAACCTGTCTACAATGACCAGGATCATGTCATGGCCATCAGATAATGGAAGGCCTTCAATGAAGTCCATTCAAATTGAGTCCTATGGTCTGACTGCTATGGGGAGGAAGCAAAGAGGACTGAAAGGTTTATGATGTATGGACTTAGCATGATGACACTTCAAACAGGACCCAATGTAATTTGTGACAAACTGCACTATCTTTGGCCAGTGGTACTGTCGGCGAATACTCTTCATCATTTTACTGATGCTGGGATGACCTGTAAGCTGATGGTCATGCAGCAAACACAGGAGGTCTAGCTGAATGTCATTGTGATCGGGAACATACAGTATGTTTGCTCTTTGTACAAGAGTGTCTTACAATCCTCACCCAATGACCAAGGGTTAGGTTTGGAATTTGCAGAGGACTGAACATATTTGCCCATCTTAAGACAAGTGATCTGGGTCAGGGACACAGGGTCAGTCAACTGCCCCTGTTAGATGGACGTGAGCAATGATGTGGAGTCAAGGAGGACAGCATGAATAAGTTTCCCAGCCTTGAACATCGACTGGAAATTGTGTGGGTTTGCTAATGCATAAGTACCATCCCCCCCTTGAGGGTACACATCACCTTGACGGGTCAAAGTGTCAGGTTTGGTGCTGAGTCTCCCTGTGTGGTAGCAAATGATGCAGTTGAACCCTGACAAGTATTCAGACCATTGAACCTGTCTGTGGGTCAGCTGCTTCATTGTTGTGAAATACTCGAGGTTTTTATGGTCTGAGAGGACAAGGATAATATGTGATGCACCATCAAGGTAATTTCACCATTTTTTGAATGCTGAAAAGATGGCAAGGACCTCCTTGTTGTATATTTCATAGTTCATCTCTGCGGGTGCCATGCCATGTGCAAAGAATGCTACTGGGTGGATGTCTCCATCAGCAGGGGTGATCTGGGATAGGATCGCTGCAATTGCATAGTTGGAGGCATTGGTTTCTACTACAATGGGGTTCTTTGGGTTGAGATGGATGAGGAGTGGGGCTTGCAAAAAGGCCATTTTGAGTGCAGTGAAAGCTGTTTTTTTTTGCATGTCACCTCATGTGAACAGTGATTCCTTCCTAGTCAAACCTGTAAGTGGAATGACAATGTCCAAAAATGATATGATGAATCTTTGGTAGAAGTTTGTGAAGCCCAAGAACGATTGCATTTCTTTGAGATTTGTGGGTGGTGGCCAGTTCTGAATCACCTTTGTCTTTTCACTATCCATAGACACACCTCCTAGCAAAATGATGAATCCCAGAAATTCAACCCAGTCTGAGTGGAAGAGGCACTTCTCAGGTTTCATGAACAGATGGTGTTTGTGTAACCATGTGAGGACCTGGCGAACATGTTTTCGGTGGTCAGCTTTGTGTTTCAAGAAGATGAGAATATTGTCTAGATATACCACCACAAAGACATCAGCCATGTTCTGAAAGATATCATTCATCAAGTGTTGGAATGTAGCAGGAGCATTTGTGAGGCCAAAAGGCATGACAAGGTATTTGAAGGATCCATAGCAAGTGTGAAAAGCTGTCTTCCACTCTTGGCCTGCTGCTATGCAAACATTGTTATATCCCACACAGAGATCGAACTTGGTGTAGATGTTTGCACTTTTAAGTTGGTCAATAAGGTTGGGAATGAGAGGGATCAGGTACTTGTTCTTTCACGTGATACAATTCAACCCTTGATAGTCAATGCACATACTCAGTGACCCATCCTTCTTTTTCATGAATACCACAGGCACATCTCCTGGGGACTGCGAAGAGTGAATGAACCCTTTGCCGAGCATGTCCTCCAGATAGTCGCGAAGTGCTTGTAGTTTGGTGTTGGAGAGAGGATAGATGGGCCCATGCGGTGGCATTTTAAACATTTCCTGTTCATCTTCAGGTAGTGGTTTCTCATGCAGGGAAGTGGTTGGGGCAGGATCATTACCCACTGCACACAGCAAAGTGGGTTCCAGGGCTGCGGGGTGCATGTTCAGGGTATAGGTATCTTCACCCCGCTTCATTAACAATGCAAAGGCAGCAGCACCAATAAGACTGATGTAGGGTGCAGGTCACGTGGCTGGTGATGGGTTGGGCAGCGAAGATGCGAAGGGGAGTGGATCTTCCATGGACACTGTTTTTGGTCGAATGGATTCATTTTCTATTTTCTCGGGTATCTCAGCCAGCAAAGTAGATGATTCAAGAATCGATGAGATAAGAGATGACTCAGAAGTTGCGCTTGGACCATATTCCAGTGGATATAGACATTCATTCTCATTGTTGCACGTTTGCTTGAAAACAGAAGGGGTGGAATAGGAGGCTGGCGGGTATTTGGAGACTCAACGTGGCTGTTCGCAATATTTTGTGCTATAGGCGGTGAGTGAGTCCCACCCTCCATGTGGCTCATCTGCTTGAAACAGAAAGGGGCAGAATAGAAGGCTGAGAAGTATTCGGAGACTCAACATGGCCATTCGCAGTATTTCGTGCTATAGGCAGTGAGTGAGTTTCCAGCAAAGTCCAACCTGGGTCAGGGGCTGGGAGGTTCACAGGTGATCCATTTGTGGCATTTGGGACATAACCCAAGGATCACAGGGATGTGTTTGAACCAGGAACTGATGGTGGTGAAGTTATTGAAGCAGTGTGGAGTTTGGGGATTGTACCTAAGATTGTTGGCGAATTGGCCGACATCCAGGTCATGGCGACTGTCATGTGTGAGAGCAAGGAAGCAGCGCCAAAATGGGAAAGTAATAGTTAGGTTGCCCCATTCGATGATGGGTTTCGTGGTGATCAGCCAGGGGATACCAAGTATAATTGAGGCCAAAGGATGTAGCTTTGTCTCTAGCAGTGAAACATGCTGCGAAGATAAATTGGAGAATGTGAGCTCAGTATCAAGATATTTGTAACTGAAACCAATTGTTGTGGGATTCCTATTGGAGTGGCAGGGCATATTCAGCGAATGTAAAGGCATGGAATCAAAGTTAGGGTGAGACAAAAACAAGACATCAATAAAATTGTATGAGGCACCAGAATTAATAAGCACTGGTACATGGTCAGGATGACCAGAGATATGCGCATGGAGGATGAAAGATGATTGAGAGTGAGAGGTGATAGCAGCGGGGAGATTCAGTCCTGATTCAGGACATAAGGGAGCTGGAGTGTAGAGAAATGCTGAGTGACCCATCATGTACATGGTCAGGGAGTTGCGAACTAATTTCCCAACAAGGAGCCATAAGGATCTTTGCCAGTTCGGCCATGGTGGGATGAGAATGAGATGTTGGTTGCATGAGGAGTAGTACAAGGGTTGAGGTAGAAAGGTGATTGCTGGTTGGAGAGACTGATTTGCAAAGAGACAGTCATGGTTTCCAGTGAGGATAAAGGACAAATATGAGCCAGAGGAGAGAGAGAGACGGTGTTGGAGAATGTAACCTTGGAAAAAACAGCAAACATGGGTTTGGAAAAGCAGCAAAGTATGTAGGTGTAGGAGAATGTGACCTCAAGGATAGCAGTGAAATGCAGAGGAATGAATGCTGGAGGATGAAACCCTCAGAATAGCAGCGAAATGTGCAGCGAAGATCAACCAGAGAATGTAAACTCTGGATTGAGAAATGCATGGGGAAACCACAAGAAAATAGGTGTGGGAGGATGTGACCTTGAGAACAACAGCAAAAATGTCCTGTGAAGGTTTAACAAGGGCATATCAGCTCTGGACTGAGAAATCATTTATGAAACCAAAAAAATAGGTGTCAAAATCTCCATAGAAGCAGTGAAAAAAATGTGCTACAAGAATAAATCAGAGAATGTAAGCTCTGGATGGAAGTAGTTGTGGATGAAACCACAAGAAATGATTGCCAGGGGATGTAACCCCCAGAAATGAGTGCCAGAGGATGTAACCCCCAGAAAAGCAGGAAGACATGCTGTGAAGATCCATCAGAGAATGTAAGCTCTGGATTGGAGAAATCTATAGGTGAAACCACAAGAAAATAGGTGTGGGAGGATGTGACCTTGGGAACAACAGTGAAAATGTGTTTTGAACAAGGTGGCAAAATGTGCCTGGATGTGGTTGAGGGGCATAGTAATGCCATTGGGATAGCTGGCTAATTAATCACGAGTTAAAGTGGTAACCAGGTGAGATAACAGATGACTGGCAAAGTGAGGAGGAGTAGTAGTGCCAAGGTTGGCTGGAGAAACAGTAAGTAAGAAGGTTCCAGTGTTGGAGAGTGTCTGATTGGGATGGGATGGCTGCCAAAGTGGCATGATGAGTTAATGTTATCGGGGTTCAAGGCATGGTTAGTAAGTTAGTAAAGATGCACCAACTGTAGGTGTTGATTATACTGTCAAGATTGAATTTTGGAGTAAAGATATAACATCAGTGTAATTCCGACATAGGCCTACAGTTGTAGCGAATAACCCATGAGTAGTATGCAATGAATTGCACATGTCCTCAAGGAAAGGTCACCCCAGTTCAGGTGTTCTTTTTGCTGATCTGAATACCTCTGTGAAGTGCTGTGAATAGCAGTTTCAGCGACACCCCTAAAGGGCCGTAGTGAATAAGAGCAAAGGTTTGGGCTCACCGTTAGGCACAACTACTGGTGAGGGAGTAGGTCATTGTACTAAGGTTTTTCCCACTAGTGAGGAGTCAAATAATGAGGTAGACATATGATAATCGAACTAGAGAATTATACAGGAGAAGTAGGAGTACTTATAGTAAAAAGCAAGTGCAGGGTGGAATGGATTGAGAGCGGCTAAAATACTGTGGAGTCATAACATGTGCTAGGACATGGAGTAAGGGTCAAACCACAACTTCATGGGGCATGGTGGCTGATGGGATCTATGTGTGAAACCTGCTGGCTAGACTGGACTTCTGCTCACACTTGGTGACCCTGCACTCTGTGGGGGATGCAAAGGATGTGAAATGAGGGCAAGGTATAATGGCATAATGTCGAAGATGATTAAGATGATTTTCGGTGATCAGTGAATAGGAGTGGTATAGAATGCAGAAATCTTGTGGATATCTGTGTGATAGAAGAACACTGAGACAATTGATGTAATTTGCTGAATGCAGGGTGGAAAACAGCAGTCATGACAGATAGTTGTATATGGTCTCAAGGAACTCTATGATGAAGGTTGAGACAGATCAACATGGGGGGGTTTGTTGGGTATGGAATTCTTCCCCATATTCTTCCCTTCCTTCATTGTGAATGACCTTGCTTGTATATCCAAGGAATGTGAATGGCTGTGTGTTGTCTTGGAAAAATACAGAATCTCCAATGGCATATGATTTTGGAGTATAGGGATGAGGTGTCTTTGTTGATAGCTGTGCTGCTTTGGGTAACTGGGGATGAAGCATATGATGTAGCTCAGCATGTCTTCAAATATCTTCCAAATCAAGTGACCATCGTGATAATGAAGGTGATGTTGGAGACTCAAAGGTCTGAAGGGAATTCAAGTCTGAAGCTGTGTTGATGGATGGCATGGGGATAATAATGAACTGATATTGATGGGTATGGCTGTGTTGTCTGGCCAAGCTCAGATTAAATAGACGTGTGTGGAGCTTGGAGTTTTTAAACACTCTTGTGGAGTTTGAAGCTTTTGGATATGTGTCATTCAATTTTCCTTCAAGGTATTTTTATATACCTTCCAAAAGCTTGGGTTTGTCAGGGACCAAGGTTGAAGCTTGGGCTAAGAGCTTGGGTGATGCAAGGTTGAGTTGGAAGACCTCAGATCCTTCTAGCTAGCTGGCACATAAGAACACAGGAGCATTTACTAGGGAAATGAGAGGTGCTACTAGCTTTGGAGGTGGCAGAGGTAGTTTGGAGGTTGGGGGTGAGGTGGTGGTCCAAAGTGTAGTGGAGCGAGCCGAAGTTGCTGATGTAGCTGGGACCAAGGTTGGTGTGGTGGTCTTGTGAAAGTAATACTGCCCATAGCCCAGTCAATCAACAGATTGTAGCAGGTAAGCTAGTTGTGGCCAAGTACCACTGAGCAGCTCCAGTTGAGCAAGGTTATGTAGAAAGTAATCGAGTGTCCTTCACTGGTAGGGAACTGGATAGGGAGACATAAAGCTCAGGTAATAGTAGTGTTAGTGTTACTATTGAATAGTTTCAATGGAAGTGGTGTAACAGGATAGGTAGTCAAGGCATATTTCTCTACAAACTTGGATTCAATAAAACAATCTGAGGAACCACAGCCAACTAATGCTACAAAAGAGACCATGGGGATTAGGGGTGAAGTTAAGTCTACATAAAGAGAGTTTTTGGATAAGGAATCAGAAACGGCACTGAGTCTAAACACAGCTGTTATGATCTGGCCCCTTGCAGATCTCTGGTACCCATATCCAGCAATTAACCCTGTCCTGAGCCCTTATGGAAGAATTACTGTCATGCCCTTGTGTCCATGAGAACTGACTATGCTTACACACAACTTGGTATATTCCCACTTGAAGACAAACATTGCCTTTCAGATATCAAAGAAGTTGAGCTGTGTACTGCTTTCCACATCATAATGTATCACAGCCTTTTGCTCTCACACTGCTGGATCTTCCTCATTTACAACAAGTCTTTGCATGGAATTAATTATACATATGTACTTTCCGCACTACACCGGGCAATACTGAGAAGATCAAGCACTAGCAGGAGTCAACATATCCGGGGCAGTAGCACCTCTAGAAGAGCAATGTTATTCCCAGAGTCAATGATCGCCACCTCACCACACCTCTCTCGTCCACTAGAGTAGCTACCCCAACAGCCAAAGTTGTGTTGACACAGCGCACACCTCCATATTGTCTTGTTCAGTGTCATGCTGCAGTGATTGTCACAGCCTTTGGAAGTAAACAACTCTATTAGCTATCGCTACCATCACCATCATCAGAAATCCACTCAGAACCAACCCCCCAGGAGATCCATGGAGGAGACAGACTTTGCACGGTGTGGGGATGGTGCGAGAAATTGGAAGAGGCTGTTGTCGCCAGACTTTGAGCATGGGGGCTTCCTGATAATTGATACCATCATTGAGAAGCGCAACTTATTGTGGCAAGTTTGGCTAAAAACAGGTCGTCCAGCTCCTGCGAAACACCCAGGCTGGAAGATACAAGCCCTGCACGATCATAGTCCCGCCAAAAACGCTCCAAAATTTCTGCGGCACCACTGGCATAGAGAACTCGCATGGCGTTCAGCTTGAGGTTACAAAACAGCGGGTTTGGAGCCAAAATCTCCTCGCCAGATACACCTAGACCAAACTTTAACTCTTGATCAATCTTGTGCTTCATGAAAAAGCAAGGTATCGCACTTTCTCTGATAACTCTGACAAAATAGTGGGTCTGAAATAACAAAAGTTGGGAATTGGACTAGTGAAATACATAGGATGACAGGAACATACCTTGCTGTCTGAACCAGTTATTGCCTCTATTCCCCAGCTGTAGTATTGGTCGAATGACTGATGTACATCATGTTGTAGGACAAGAGCATTCTCAGGCAGGTTTATGCAGTGCAGGATCAGAGCGCTATCGGCCTGCATACCAGTGAAGGCCTCAGTGGCCAGATGTGTCTGGGTCTTCAAAACACAATATGTATCAACTCCAAAATTTGATATCATTGTGATAAATACCTTTTCATATATCAAAGAGGGGAGAATGTGTGCCAATTCCGATGTGATACCTCATGGCTCCGGTTTGAACTTCCAACCAGTTACTGGACAAACAAAGCTGTCACACAATTCAACCTTGATATGAGGTCAATTTACATTCTTACTGCCCACCAGTGCTTTCAAAGATGAAGTTCGGTGCTGCCCGCCCGCTTCATCAATCAGGCGCTGAACAGTATAGTTTCTAAAGTGGTCGGGAGGTGGGTGTGTAGAAACCTGAGGTGTCGATGGACCTCCGGGGTTCCAGACTAGTACATATCAAAGTCAACTGTCTCAAACGGCTGTATTGAGGGGCATACGGGCGATGCACAGGTGACTCAGATAGTGTGATGCCAAATGGTTCAATGATGGAAGAGAACCACTAAGGGGGTCCTCGAGAGAAGGCGGTGGAAGAGCGGCCAACATTCTATCGACCCAATCTTCTACATCGGGAAGTTCGTGTTCGGGCATCTGATAAACCTCCCTAGCTGGGAAGTGGTGAGAAGAGCCCCCATTAGCGAGATTCCTATGTTACCAATGTCTCTCACTCCATCAGTCTCTAGGCATTCTGCCAGCATCTGATTGGCCAAACCTATCGCATTGCTTGAATAGGAGAGAAGGTAGTACAAGACTGATGAAGCCAAGCATTTAGTTTCTGAGCGTTCGACATGTAATGTGATTGCAAGACCAAGATTTGGAGGGTCTCTATCGTCAGGCTTCAAAAACATACGCATATGAGAATGGGAAGCCATGTACAGCCAAGGGGCGCATCCTTTCTGAGTTTGAAAAAGACCCAACGACGCGTCTATGACTGTCACGCGTTCCAAGTCACCGCGGAGTCATTCGAGGAAAATCCTTGAGAAAAATCAAAAACGGTGGCGTTTGCCCAGAGACTTCTACACCTTGACTTCACTAGAGTAATATCATATCTACCTCGACGTCAGCCTCGGATATCTTCCCTACAACTCATCCGACGCAAAATGTCTACAGACCTCCCCGACGCACAACCCTCGACGTCGAAGCAGTCTTACGAGTTACCTGAAAATGTACCAGATATCCCGGGGATTACAGAGCCCCACCTTTGCATTCTGGATGCATTTCGAACATCCATCGCACAGCGAATAGTCGAAGCATACCCAGAGCTTACCATCGAAAAGGTCATAAGCACCAGATTGGAGGCATCCGGACTATTGACCTGTCTCACAGGTGTACGATGCTGTAGATTATGGAAAAAAAGGAGCTGATTTCACAGTCGCGATGCCGCGATTCAAGCTTAAGGGCAAGCCCGACGATTTAACTAGAAAAGTGACCGATGCCGTGAGTCAAATTTCTAGACACCAGTCACAGACCACCTCACCCCAGCATTCTGTATCACTTTCCAGTTTAAACCGGACACTTGGGTAGAGTCTGTAACGCCAGCAGGGCCTTTTCTGCACTTCCAGGTCAACTCCCTGACCCTCAACCGGCACGTCCTTAGTCAGATTGATGGGTTGACACATAGGAGTCCTTCTGGGAAGCCAGAGTATGGCAGAAATGAGAGTGGGCGAGGAAAGAAGCTCGTGATCGGTGAGTCATTTTGAACCAGCTTCTTCAAACTCCTCATCTACGAATGTTACAACTGCGCCGTCGTCTATTGCTTTGGCTTCCAACTTCTGACCATCACCACATGCGACCTTCTGAACGTAGAATACTCTTCTCCCAACATCGCAAAGGAGTTCCACGTTGGCCATCTCCGATCAACCATCATAGGCCAATTTCTATGTAACCTGCACCGCGCCTGTGGCTGGGATGTTACCTCCATTAACTACTTGGGAGACTGGGGCACACAGGCGAGTCATTTTCACGCGTATTGATTGCTTCTGTCTCACTTGTGGGGTTAGTTTGGCTACGTGGCTTACGGCTTCCAGAAATATGGATCACAAGAAGAATTAGCAAAAGACCCCATTAAGCACCTTCTTGAGGTGTACGTCAAAATCAACGCTGACGCTCGACAATCGGAAGAGATGGGTGCCAATGTGAAGAGCGAGGCTCAGGCGTTCTTCAGACGTATGGAAGAAGGTGGCGATCTTTTGTTCTCAATTTGAATACTGCTGAGCGCACTTATACTACAGGTGATGAGGAAGCGTTATCTGTATGGCGGACATATCGTGACCTCTCGCTGAAGAAGTACGAGCAGGAATACCGCACACTCAACGTTGCGTTTGATGTGTACTGGGGTGAGAGCAAAGTTGGTAAGCCATGGCAGGACAGATGCGTGACGCGTGGGGAAGAGCTTGGTGTTGTAGAGACTGTTGATGGAGCCAAGCTTATCAACCTTGAGGAGTGGAAGCTCGGCAAAGCCATCTTGCGAAAAAGAGGTAAATTCATATTCATTTACTGTGGTATCTGAGTGGCGAATGTTCCATGCAGACGGCACCTCCATTTACTTGACCCGTGACATCGCGGGCGCCATTGAGCGGTATGAGGAGTACAAGTTTGACAAGATGATCTACGTGGTCAGTGCACAACAGGACATGCATCTGCAGCAGTTCTTCAAAGTCCTCAACCTGATGGGTTTCGACTGGGCTGGTCGACTGGAGCATGTCAATTATGGGCTAGTTATGGGCATGAGTACCCGCAAGGGCACTGTCGTGTTACTGAGTGACCTCATCCGGTGAGCATGGTCTGAATGAAACATTCCACCACGCCTGACCAGATCGGGACAGGGAAGCGGCGTCCGTTATGCATGAGCAGATGCGGAAGAACGAAGACAAGTACGCGGCTGTTGAAGACCCGGAAGGGACGAGTCGTGAGATTGGCATCACCGCCATCAAGATCCAAGACATGCAGGCCAAGCGGTGTGTTCTCGGGCTGTTATACCCTGCCTGTGCGCCTGTATTTCCTTATCAGACTACACAGAATCAACAACTATACGTTTAATTGGGATCGAATGAAGTCTTTTGAAGGCGACACAGGGCCTTACCTTCAATATGCCCACGTTCGACTAGCGTCCATGGTTCGACGAAATCCGCAACTTCACCCACTCCCACCCGCGGAGGAGATCAATACCGACCTTCTTGTGGAAGCCAAGGTATGGTCCTTCAAATGGGCTTTTGACGACTGGACCTGATGAGCTCCCACATCTAGGGACGAGAGATCGTATTGTTACTGGCATCCTACCCTGACGTTGTAAAGACTGCCATGAAAACCCGAGAGCCAAGCGGTGTCGTGACCTTCATGTTTAAGTAAGTCACAAACCCAAACTGGATAAATGTATCTCTCCGCTTAGTTGTTTTTGCCGTAGGCTGAGCCACGCGATTAGTGGCGCTTGGGAAGTCATTCCCGTTAAGGGCGAGTTTGATATTGAGAAGGCACGAGCAAGGCTGTTCATGTTCGTCTGCGCTCGGGACGTTCTTGGTGCTGCGATGCGGTTGCTCAGTATCCGACCGCTCGAGCGCATGTAACGTGTCTGTCTCGTTAGTACATGGTATATAGTTGAGAGCATGTTTGTTTCCCCGCGTCATGAGTGTCCGTTTCAGATGCCATGAAGGCGTTCTTAGAAACTTCATGTTCTATGACGTGAGGGCTTGTAGCCCACAAGCCCAACTCTGGTCCTTTCGAAGTTCCCCAAAGCAGTAACCACCGGCTTGAAGGCGGTCAGCACCTAGGTCAAGTAAGGACTAACGTCTCAATATAATCTCATGTACACAGCACTTGTCATAACTTGAAACAATGGAAATATGAACACGTTTCTCCATAATAACTTAAGACAAGAGGATCTCCGGTGGCTGGTAAGATATATTGAGGTGGAGGCTTGACAACTTGAATATGATTACGCTTACCTCTCCTCGCCTCTCAAATGCCAGCCAATCAGCAGTCCCCGTCGGGAGAAGACCCATGCTCCTGCATTTCCACAACCCTAGAGCAAGAGTGAGGGTGTTGCAGACGATATAGACTAGTTTTTGCGGGAGAAGCGACAGAAAACCACGGGAGTTGCCGTCGTCAGCAGCAAACGGAGCAAAAGCTATCATGTATCAAAGATAGATGATAGTCTTAGTACTGCAAGGAAACCATGATGAGTAAAGTCAACAGACCAGTGTTAATGCTGGCAAGGGCTTTGAATGGGCTGAAGAGAAGCATGGCAACGATACCCATGCTAAATATCTGAACACCACCACCAGACATGTACAGCATGAATCCCTGCATGGGAAGAGATTTTGCGGGTGAGATTGCTAGATCCCAAGCACGTTTTTGCTTTAGACTGGCGTAAGATGCGGCAACCTGCTTCGGGGACCGAGTCGACACCTGAGATTGTGAATGGGTGAACCCCGGTGGATGATGAATAGACTTCCATCTGTAACACTTAGACGTTTCTTCTGTACAGATAAAATATTTATCACCTGTTATCCTTGATTGAACTGAAGTCCAACGTTGAAGTAGCCATCTGTGGTATTGCAGCGCTTAAAAAATGCGGGAACTTGTCCTGGACTTCAATGACGCTGCGTATAGATGGCCGCTCGACTTCCGCGTTACGCCCTATGGATATTGTCTTTGAATCTCTAGATCGCGTCGATGGGTCAGTATCGTTTGCTTTTGGACCAACTAAGGCTCTCGCATCTGTCTCTGGGCCGCTCCAGGTTCGCCTGACTGCTGAACTACCATCGAAAGCTACATTTGAGGTTTTAGTGCGACCTCTGTCTGGCATCTCAGGCAAGTTTGATGTTGATTGCTTCTACTCTTGAAACCAATGACATGTACTTTTAGGTACCGATGAGAAGTCATTTTCGACAGTGCTCCGGACATTGCTTGCACCATGCCTCGTCCTTACCCAAAACCCTAGGACACTCATCCAGCTTGTTGTACAATCTTTGACTTCAACCTCACCCAATCAAAATCCTTCTTTGGCAGCTGCTTTCATCAATGCATCCAGTCTAGCCCTCCTTCAAGCCTCCTCCTTCCCGATGCTTGGTGTCGTATGCGCAGCTGCCGTTGGACATGTGAAAACACATCATTCAGATCCGGAACCTAACTCCGACAGATTCTTGCTCGACCCAGACGAGCAAGAAATACATCAGTGTGATGTTGTCGGCTGCATAGCCGTTATGTTCAGATCACGCAAAGGTGATGAGGAAAAGGACGATGCGGAAGAAGTTCGAGGTGAAATAGTCTGGTCATCCTTACATGGCATATCCTTGCAGTCCGATTACGATGCTCTGTTGCGACTGGCGAAGAGTGGCGCAAGATTGGTATACAGTGCCATACGAGACCGGCTTCGGGAGGAAATCGAAGGTACCAGCATAGGCAACGAACAACTTGCCAAAAAAATGCCGAAGCATAAAGGTGGTAGAGTTACTCTTAATGTTGGTACCGAGGACGCAATGGATACGACTTGATGAGTTATGTTGATCTTGGTCCTCCCTTTCCGTCAACCATCTGCGACGTGGCGTTACTGACCAAGCTCTGCCCGCTGGCATACCAACAACGAACTCATTCCCAACGCTGAGATATTCCCGAGGGTGTCTTACACAGGCACCCCTGACACCTCAAATCACTATGTACTGGAAGAGCCTGTCCCGAAGAAACTATAATACTGGTACAAAGCTGGTCGTTCAAAAGACGTGTCAATGATTCTGAAGTGAAATGGGTTGCATGTATTGAACATCCAAGTTGATGATACCCACCCTTCGTCATTCATCTCTCGTCATCCTCCAAAATTAAACTCGTTGCGCGCGCAAATCGAGGCACAATAGAACATTGAAATGGTTCCGGTCGTCTAGACACATGATAAGTCTACTGACGCAGGGTAGAAGAGAGACGCACGATATTAAACCAGAGGTGAAAGAGGTATCGACAGGTATCTCATTCCCGTCCTCGTTACTGGCGGGAGATATACTGAAGACATGGAGAATACAGCATATAGCCATCCAGAGTGAGTTTTGGGCCATGTGGCGACCGGCACAGATGCTATTCCTAAAATTCAGGAAGCCTGTCCCCAGGACAGGAAATCAGAGAGCCATACCGCCGTCCAAAGCCAAACTGTGCAACCGGATTAATGATACCTGGTTGGAAGAAACGCTCAGGCTCAAATTCTTTAACCCTTGGGCCATAAATTCTCTCGTCGTGAAGAATAGACCTCAGAGAGAGACACGTTGATAGGTTTCTAGATCATGCAAGTCTGGACATACCAGGCGTTATCAAGCACAACACTTCCCCCAGGAATGAAATATTCTCCGTACGCTGAGCACAACATCAGGTTATCATCTAGTATGTCATTTGGTGGAATGACAGACCATCATCCCGCATTAACCGACGTGCCACACCCAAAGGAAGTGCCGGATGCCACCTGTGCACTTCTTTGCACACAGCGGTGACGTACGGAAGACGGTCGCGATCCTCAAAGACTGGCAGGCGACCCATACCAACAACTGAATCCAGTTCTGCTTGTGCTCTCTTTTGCACTTCCGGATAAAGTACCATCGCTAACACAAATGTGACCATAGCCGCAAACGTCTGTATTGGTCGTCAAGATTCAGAAAGTTTGATGCACCTCTTGAGCCCATACCGTCTCGGATCCCGCAGCGTACGCCACACCGCTGACGTTCTGGATTATCTGTTCCTCATCCGGTGGCTTGTCATGTTTGCGGGCAAGTTCTTCTAGTAAAGAAACGGTAACAGCCTCTGACGCTATTCCAGCTTCCTGGACATGCCAATGATACTTAGAGCTTGTGGCACGGTATAACATTATTAATAGGCTTACCATAGCATTCTTCACGGCCGTAAACGGAACGGAAATCATTTCGATCGTCGATTTTCGCCAGATTCGTGCTTTCTTCTTGAAGCCTGCGCCTGGCACCCACTCAGGCACGTGCTTCACTACAGAATATAAACAGATGAAACACGCTTCTAAACAAGACTCACGTATCGGAATAGTATCGATGAGGAAAGTGCCTGGTGGCCCGGCTTCATTTATCCCTGCCAAGGCCCTTTCTGCCGTTTTGATATAAGGGTCATCTTTGGGACGGATCCGTATTCCATACACGATCTATGATTTGGAAGATGTTCGATATCGAAGCGAGGCTTTTCACAGAAAACAGCTTCTACCTCTACGATGGTTGCAGCTGCGAGGTATCTCAGATGATGGGTGAAATCTGCCGGAGAATGATAAAAGCTGCGCAGAAGAATTCTACGCCGTCTCCCGAGTCAGGTACAAGGTATAGGCCATACGAGCGCAGCCAGAGGTTTAACTGACTTTGTTTGTTTGATGTGAATGGGGTAGTATGTCATGGTAGCTCTGGCGTGGAACTTCTGATAAAACATTTTGCGATGCCGTCTCCACCAATCTCCATAACGCATAAGTCCCAGGTTAAAGTTCCAACCCATCCTAGCAAAACCATGACGTGCACAGGCCGACTTCATAGAGAAGATCGAAACTCAGTACTCACAGGCCATTAAGCATCGGAAACTCAAATCTGTCAGAATAAATCGACGATCGTTTTTCAAAAAGATCCTGGGCGACCTCCATGGTGTTCAGAAATACCATCGATTTACCAAATACATTAACATGCACTATCCCGCCTGTGTCAAGATGAGAGATTTGTTTCTGCGGCACGTTATCACCCACTGACCGTACTCATTAGCCCACTGCTCATACGTCTCCCATTCACGCTGTGCAGGCATGTCCTTTGCGTTCCCTCCGATAAGCCTGGGTCGTGGACCTGGTGGAAGGCGTAAGCCTGAAAGAATGACCGAAGGTCAATAATGCCTTTGGGGACCGTGATCTCGTAAAGTAAGCGAGAAAGAGCTAGGGGAAACACGCCTTTTGGGATACTACGAGTTCCATGGTTTAACATCGCAAGAAGGAAAAGCAAACAAAGCAGCACGCCAACGACTCTGTCTGTGCTTAAGCTTGTAAATTCGAGGAGCATAGTGGTACTGGAGCAGATAACAGAATCGACATGGACAAAGCGAAGTGGTCACTAGACCCGGCCGGCTCTTCAGGTGCTTCAAGGAGCAAACTGCCGAGTTAGTATTGTATACTACCGTAAGAACCGACATAATAATCTCATGACACCGGCTGTCCCCTTCGAAGTCTTTTAATCGGGTTGTCTCCTGCCAGATTGTGAGATTAGCTGTATGTCATTACTTAGCTGCTCGTTCCTTATGCCTCAGGTCTCAGCGAGGACTTCGGCAGGGAGAAAATTCCGACCTTCACAGATGAACATCGACATGACTATTTCAGCGTGCTTTCGAGTTCGCTGCTTGAAACGTGTCTTAGCGCACGCTACAGACTTACAGTACGACAGCAGGTCGATCGATTAATTCATATAGAATGCTGTACGTTAAGTCCGTGGGGGGCGGAGAAACCGGCCCCATGCGTCCTTCGACCTAGGTATCGATGAGTCATTCACCATAAATCTATGATGGCTCACTCTTGATGGCAGCTACCTAGCTATCTCAAACCACAACTAATATCGCCTGCTATGAGACCATGGGTGCGACATCCGCACAACTGTTTTTTTTTGTAAACACTTATCACCTGTATGTCACCGGAGGACTGCTGATAGCCGGCCAGAAGACATGGAAGATTATATGACGTTTGATATTACATTCTGTGACTATTCGTCGATGAAATTCTGATGAGCGCGCTGGTTCTGTATGACAGGCAGCGCCATGGGCCACGGCAAGATAATGCGGCACCACCCATCCAACTTTCAAACTGGACACTGCATCAGCATATCTTCCTCATTAATAAATATTAGTGGGCCCGACATGCGGCGACCCGAGCGGGAAACTTGTTATGTTCTTTGGCAACAAAGGCAGACTCATTGATGTAGAAGAGCTGCAATTCCTTGGTGGCTACCGCTCACATGATTTCTTTTCTGATCTTACGATCAGGCAGAAGTTGTGCCATATTACTTGTTGGCACAGCAGTACAAGCCACTGATCCACAGTATTGTGGCTGCTGAGGTCTCATCGTGTGCACGTGTGAGATGCCAGGTGCACTGTTAGGTGACCACATGCTGGAATGGCCGGTTATAAAGACTGCTCTCCCTCCTGGACCTCAGTAGGATAGGATATAGGGTTTCTTCTACAGTCCGGACTGGAATCAAGCGAATATGGTTACGACAAGTCATGCGGAAGTTGTAGCACCTGTTTGCCAACCTTCCCTCGTACTCCAATGCCAGGAAGGCCATTGGCATTATAGTCCATGTGATTGGAACTTTGCGGCAAGTCCTCCAGCAGAAACCCTGTCGTCTAACCGAGTACATTCGGGCGTTACTGCACAATTGCCAGGAGTCCAGACATGTGAGCTATATCCCAAACTAGAAAGGGGTACGGAGAACTGAGCGTGGAACTCGCACCTAGGTTCACCATCTCCAGCGCCAGTGCCCCAACTCCATGAGGCACTAGATGGACTACGCCAGCACAAGGTTGCCTGGGACATTTCAGAAACCCCTTTGATGGCGCGGTGCATTACATCTCGTGGTGTGTCAGAGCCAGTCCCGAGTCCTGTCTTGAGTCGGCCTGCTATCCATCCTGCTGTTCGTGATATGCGAATAGTATGCGACTCGTTTCCTTGGGAAGTTCTTATTCACGTTCCTCAGTCTGAGGCAGACAAGGCCATAACTGTTGGTCTCGTGCTCGAGGCGATCTATGGAGTCATGCAGGAGGGCTTGGATATGGAGGACTGGGAGAGGAAGAGTATCACGTTGAAGAGGAAAATTCATACGGAGATGTGCACAAGACTTAGCATGGCCGAGCCTTCGATAGAAACCAAAGCCCGTGTACTGAAGATCGATTGCCTATTGGGAAAGACAGAATTCATGGGACTGGAGCGTGTAGACTATGGTGAAGATACGACGTGGTTATTGTTGCTCGGGCCTTCCGTGAAGTAAAGATAACAAGGGTAAGCCAATCCGTCACCAATGTTTTTGACTACGACTTGACGACATACGCCTTGTCACAGTAACATCCGATATGTCAGATATCTTCGCGGTATATGTGGGGTACCGAGGTTGGAGAATTGACATATTATGGCTACCTGTCTGATCAGATCTTGTTGAAAGTCTTTCCGGCCGCCCGTAAGGCAGTAAGGCACCGCATATGAAAGGTCGACAGTTTGGTCGCGCCCCTCTGTATGACTATTTCGCTAACAGATGACATTCTCGAAATACAGGCCTGTGAAATATCCACAAAGGCGCCACAGTGATTATGTACACGTAGACAATGGCACACATATATATCAAGTACGGACGGTTCCTTTGTTGAATTTTCCAGGAGATAGGACGCAGCGAGAGGACGCAGTACCGACGTGGTAGTGCTGGGTTACAAACGGATGAGTAAATACATGTAAACTACGAGCAGTTATAGGTTCCCTGAATCACGCGGCGACTCGAAGCCGCTCGCAAATCCATAAACATCAACATCCTTTAGAACGCAGCGACCTGGATGGCACGACTTGCAAATGGATAATTAAGCTATCAGCAGGGGTGACCTGCGAGAAGTTCAGATTGCAAGGTCATTGGAGGTCATCACTGCCTGTCTCAATAGAGCTGGATCTAGTAAACCAAGTGTCGACACCAAGCACAACAGTTGACAACTGTCCACGATGCCAATGGTCAGGTGTAGCGCTGCTGCGGGTGCCTCTGACGTCCTGGCTCACGGCCATTCTCAAATGAAGGAGGATCCGTCCTGTTAATACTGAATGAAACGCCCGCTGCATGCTAATCTAATAAAAACATCAGGGGTTAATAAAGCGAGAATACGACACTCATAGAGACTGACAGGACGAGGGATGCTCCAGTGTTCTGAAAGAAATTAAGAGACAGTTACAAATATAAGGGGTAGACATACCACAAGGAATACCAGAAAGAAGACATTTGAAATGGAAAAAGTTGTTAGATAGATGTAGTACAACAGGCCTATTTGCCATGGGTGGCTGCACTGAGAAGTGAAGCATGTGTCATACCGTCCTTGTACAGAGTGGACACTAAGCTGGACGAGGAATGTTGATCTAGAAGGTGGCTTCAGTCCTTGTTCGGTCTAGCATATTTCTGAAATGACACACAGTGATGGACGCCTTTGATAAGAGTCAGTACAAGGATGACTATGGTACCATCAGCCATGAATATAGGCATAGGATGCTAATTTACTGGTTTCCAAGAAAAGTATGATGGTGTAATCAGCAAAAATTAGTATACCGTGGTCTGCCATAATGAAGCAGTTTCGCAGCCTTGGGATGGGACTTGGAGCAACTGTAATGAATCATTCGTGAATAACAGACTAATTGATGAAAGAAAAGACAACAGACATGTCACCCCCGAGAGTCCTGCACGTGTCAGAAACACCGCGGGTATTGCGAATGCGGTCAGAAGAACAGTTAGCGCAATTCCAAAATTGCGACTCTGGTTCCATATAGCCCAAGTTCGAAACGCCAGAATGCCTTGGTCATTACCTCAGTGTTTCACGTCAAGGTG
Organism: Ramaria cf. rubripermanens; assembly: GCA_003316465.1. Classification (NCBI taxonomy): domain Eukaryota; kingdom Fungi; phylum Basidiomycota; class Agaricomycetes; order Gomphales; family Gomphaceae; genus Ramaria; species Ramaria cf. rubripermanens. Next base: position 20,160 of record QFFB01005636.1, read on the forward strand.
CTGGCATAAGGGTGAAAGAGTCACATTCTGCAACCCCTACCCCCCCAAATATGAACCCTGTCGAATGTATAGGCCGCCAGACGTAAATTATCAGACGATTCGATTCTTACAGGCTGATATTTTGTACACAGCCGAACACTGATATAGTAGGAGTTAGTAAATGGAGCTACCAGAGGATAACAAATATATACAGTATCGGATGAAATGACTTGTCCGGATGCAAAGTGATCTAGAAACGGTCAGCAGGTAATTTTGATATTAGGAGCGAGTGCACGTACAGTACGCCAGTAGCGCTGATTCAACAAACACGCTATACTTTGTTAAGAAATAAAGAATCTTCCCAACGTTCCATGGTGTTCTCCATATGAAAGCAACCTCGTGTTTGAAGGTAATAAGATATTCATAGATCTGAGGCCAGGTTTTATTGAGGGTTGCAGTAGCAATATCTCCGCGGTGCTCACCAGAATGGTCATACTGGCAACTGTGGTGACGAATTGGTAGGCATCAAACAGAATTACCAATGAAGTATACGTACTATCACAACACTAAACACGGATCATCACTGACAAGGTACTACCTGTACGGCACATCATAATGACATACCGCCCCAACTTGATTTGCGTGAACAGTCTGAGATAAGACATGGGGATCTATGCTCGACATATTGGGGGCGTAGGAGCTGGAGAAGTGGAGACTTCAGTACTATTTCAGTTGTACAGTTGACTGAACACTGACTAAGAGATTATCAAGACTCCAGAAGGACCTGACTCCGCTGGTTCAAATAATGTTTCGTTGCAGAAATAGGCGGATCAATGGCAGGGTTCCTCAGAAGCAGTATGAAGCGGATCATATATCGAAAGGATACACACCTTGGGATCGCGGGAACGTGTCAAAACCACAAGCCACGAGTTATCGCGTTGAGCTGAGGATGTTGATTGTCGCCACCACAAAAAAAACAATCATCTACGTGCACCAAGTGTACAGTAGAAGATATCGTGGGCTTTCAATCGCTCTGGGGGATCCTGGGCTTCACAGGTGACAGAGGAGACACAATAAGTGCAAGAAGCCAGCCCGTGTGAGCTAAGAATTCGGCTTAGTTCAAACTGGGTATACTAATAGCGTCTATTATTGCAGATTATCCAGCTGCCCTACGGGCTTGCCGAAGGACATAACCACAAGAGTAGCTAACTGAGACGCATCCGGATTAGACCAAGTACTGCAGTTTGCGTCAAGGTTGGCGATGTCGCTGCTGTTACAGAGTTAAACTTCGGTTTGCGTGTGACATGTCACACAACCCACTACGGGAACTTTGATCAAAGCTGAGTACGTATGAACCTCAATTGAACAACATCTAAGTATTTCAATAGAACAGAGAACGAAGTATTATGGAACCAAAGATGCTGTCTCAAGACAACTAGTGCAAGTTAGCATACTAGAAGGCCATCTTCAAAAGCACAATAAGTATTGGCGCGCTCCTACTGCTTCGCCCATTGAGTGCAGATCCAGGTGACGTGATCCTGTCGTGACAAAAATGGTGGGGAAGTAGCGCATAACGTTTAGCCGGGACATCCGATTCCAACCGCTGCAATCTTCCCCGACATCTCACGATTCAGACTCTCGCTTCTCACTGGCAAATCTTTTAGCTTGCAAATAACATTGCGACGCGCTGATATTTCTGATCAGCAATAATGTCCTTGTACGCTTTTGCCGTCAAATGGGCTATTCAAGGCATATGCATTCTCGCTGTAACGCTGGTCATGTTTATCGTATTAGACGAAGTAATGCGACCTAGGAATTTGCCACCAACTCCTGGGTATAAGCGACCTATGCCATTCATTGGCCACAAACTCGATATTCCAAAAGAGAAGAGTTGGATAGTTTTCAGGAAGTGGAATGAACAGTATGGTCCTATCTTGACGGTCTGGAATGGATCCTCACCAACGATACTTGTGGGAGATCCAGAAGTACAATTTACTGAATCCGTCATTTGGAGGCTTGGGACGCTTACTTATCAATATTTATGCTAGATTGCCGCTGAACTCTTGGACAAGCGATCAGCTAAGTACAGCTCAAGACCAAGGTGGCATTTCTTTACCGCTGAGTAATAGTTTTTACCTACGAGTTTCATTTAGGTTCGTCATAGCTGGAGATCTCTTGACGGAAAGTAGGCTTCTTTGTTTCAATGGTTAGAATGAGAAATAGGTTTTCTGAACTCTGCGGCACAATCCAGATCGTACCGTCCTTTTTGCATCCTATGGAGAGCGATGGCGTTCATATCGCAAGGCACTGCATGTCGCCACTATGCAAAAAAGTGTGGATAGTGAGCACGCACCTGTAGTTTTTTTTTCAGGACATTCACAATCCATCACTCACCCTATAAGCATATCTCCCCATATTTGATATGGAGGGAAAGGTTCTAACAGCAGATCTCATCCGCAAGCCTGATGATTGGTATCATAGCATATTTAGGTAATGCTTCAAGCCTTCAACATAACCTGCTCGTAAGATCGAACTGACCCACCCTAAGATATACTGCAAGCTCTGTGGTTTGCATTGCTTATGGTCGACGGATCATTGACACTCGCACGGACGCAGCATATCGGAAGCTCACGACGAACACCGAGTTTTTGACTAAGATAAATGTACCAGGTGCACAATGTAGGAGTTAGTCTGCTTCCGGTGCTATTAATCTTATGATTATCATCATAATTAGGGCACGAGACGATCCCCGCTCTTCGTTTCCTGCCAGCCTCCATCAATCGGATAAAACGTCTTGCTCTTCATTATCGCCAGTCGGGACGCGAAAATTTTGCGTCACTCGTTGACGAGGTTCGGACTAAGATGGCGGCTGGCGTCGCTCCCCCCAGGCATGTCTTCGCCCTTATCCAGCAACCGCACCCGCACGAATTCACTTGTGGGACTAGTTATGTGAAACAGTTGCTTGAACAGCGAGAAAAGTATGCAGATCTGGATGACCAGGAGTTCAACCAGCAGCCTGGGAGCCTCATCAGTGCGGGAGTAGACACAACTTCTGCAACGTTGCAGTCTCTGATACTAGCGTTGGTTCTGCACCCCAATGTACAGCAGAAAGCACATGAAGAGATTGACCGGATCGTTGGCCAGACCAGGTCTCCGACTTGGGATGACGAGCCTGAATTACCGTATTTACAGGCGGGTGGCCATTGGGTCAAATAATATGATCGCTGACCATTTTCTCCACAAATTGAAGGCGATCATCAAAGAAACAGTGTGTGTCTTATATGTTCCTTGTATGTGTTTTTAACTATTAAGAAACAGCTCCGTTGGCGGCCTGTTGCGATACTTGGTGGCACGCCTCACGCGAGCACGGAGGATGATATGTTCGCTTACAAGGGAAAGGCGTACTTTATACCCAAAGGGTCTACGATGTAAGTCGGTAACGCTGGTTACCAGTGGAGATATTAAGCTGCAAGATCCGATAGCTTAGGGAATCTATGGTCGATCCATATGAACCCCAGGATCTACGAAAATCCTGATGCCTACGATGTGAGTCCTTCTGGCGTAAAGACAAGCATATTTACTTATAGGATTATTATGCATAGCCCGAACGATTCATGAACGGTCGAGTGTATCCCGGGACCGGGGGGAAAGGTCACAGGTATGTTTCAACTATCGCTTCGATATAACCTTGCAATACTATTGAGTGAGCCAGCTCCTTTGGATGGGGTCGACGGTGCGTGTGTTAGGCAGTCGGTGACAGGTCAACTTACGCGTGTCAGACAGTGTCTGTCCCGGTGCATACTTTGCAGAACGCTGTATGTACTGTTCAGCCTCGCCTATTGTCGTGAATTGTCACAAATGACTGATGCATCTGTCAGCGCTGTATATTACCGCGGCACGGCTCATCTGGGGGTTCTCGTTTCTCTCAGCGATAGATGCGTTGACAAGAATAGAGCTGAAGCCTGACGCCTCGATGGAAACGGGGTATACCAGTGGCTTTAACTGTCGTCCACATCCGTTTCCATGCAGTATTATCCCCCGATCTCATAGTGTAAGAGTGGTGTGTGAGAGAGAGGAAAAGGAAGCGCTTGAGGTCCTCCGAATGTTCGAGGACTATTAGCGGTAGTAACTCGCCAGGACTGTTATGTATCCTTTAATGATGGAATGAGTTTTCTGGCGACTTCTGAGGTTGACATGCCGGAATTAATAGTGCGTTGGGGCAGGGCTGTGGTGTCTCGGTGCACTGGTCAAATTTTCCCCGCAGTAGTGAGATGCAATAAGACTGCCCATACAATATTGTCGTTTCGCAGTGCTCCATATTCACCAGATCCATGTCAAGCATATATCTGGCCATCCCTTCGCTCCATTCCTCAATCATTGCATTCAAGGTGTTCACAACACCTATAAGACTCTGAAAGTGTAGTGTATACGTATATTCACTATTTATTTGATGATACATCTATAAAATATTGATGCTTTGAGCCATTTAATGCTTCGATTCCTTGTTGCGTCAATGATGCAACTTCTAATTTGAAAAAGTAAAAGTAAAATCACCCACAAATTTACCTTCGACACCGACCCAAAAAAAAACGATCTGTCAAGAAACGATTGTTCCAAACGTCACACATACACAACTTTACTCCCGCTCCCGCCGCCTGAAATAACTCGCCCTTGGCTGGTAACGACTCGGGTCCCGCTCCCGCCGGAGACAACGGTCCAACCCGCACCACTCCCGCCGGTTGAGTTGCGGCGAGTCCGCGACGTGCGCGTTGATGTTGAGGACGAAGCACTGAAAGGAGATGGCAGATTAGTGCCTGATAAAGGGCTGAGAAAAAAGGGGAAGGAGACGAAGAAGAGGAAAGACAATAAAAGACATGGGTAGAGCGATCGCAAGGGGAGCTAGGGAACGATGTGCAGTGCCTGTAAAGGATTTACGAAGGCTAAGTGAGCGCCGGGGACCCCATGGAGGCGTAACACCAAACACCCAACGCCACGAAGTCAGTGATCATGACAAGACTATTAGGCGCTATTGCTAAACCAAAAAAAAAAGGCCCCAAAGGCCAAAATTGGCGATAGATCCGCAGGCTGCTTACGGACAGGAACCTTAAAAAAAGACGAAAATGACAAAAATAGCACCCAAGACAACTGTCAACGTCACGTGGACTCGACGAATCGGGGCGAACAGTGCGTTGGGTGTCAGCATTAGGTGTGGCCAGTTATGCAGCGAAAACAACGAAGAATGAATGGAGTATTCGTAAAGAAAATACCCAATAATGGAAAGAATGATAATCCAACCCACCTAGACCCCCTGTCACCCCACTCGACTTTTCCAAACAGTTTTTTAAATAGCGGTTTCTCCTTCGTAGGAGAAGTATAGCGCGATGCGGAGCCGGTGGAGTAATTAGACGATGAGTAAGAAGGGGAGATGTATGACGAACGGGCGGGCGTTGGGTGCTGGGGTAATAAGTTATTACTCTATGGACGAAAACGGATTGATGTAGGGACCCACCAAAATCTCAACCCGCTGCCCTTTCGCAGGAATGATCATATAACTACCCGTGCGGCCGTCAGCGTCCGACGTACGTGCAATGATTGGCTCCTGGCGAGGTGCGTAGTACGTATTAACGGGGGCCAACGGACTCCCATGCGAGTTGGAACGGTGCGAGCTTGTGGAATAATATGACGAAGGGTGAGATACCGAGTGGGAGCGGGTGTGGGAGTGGGAGCTGGGGTGGTGGGAGCTGGGGTGGTAGGAGGTGGCTGGGCGGGCGTCGATGCTGTGCGAGCGGGAGCGGGAGGTCGAGTAAGAGTGAGAGGCCGGGCGGGATGAGCGGCCGGTGTAACGACTCGCATCGGGGTTGGATACGCTGCTTTCTGGATATATTGTAGGGGGAGGATGGGCGGATGCTGCCCGGGATGGGGGCGGCGGTGCAGCACCGGGGGTGGTACGGGACACCCAGTGAGCAGTGCGCGTGGACATGCTGGAATATAGGAGGAAGAAATGGAGAGGGTGGGATATGTTACTGGGGACACGGGGTGGTGGGCGACGCTGAGTATAAAGAAAATAAACAAAGTCAGTGGAGTGCTTAGCAGCTAACAGGAAGGAAGCAACGAACAGGCAAAGGTTAAATATTGGACCGGATGGAGATCAACAAACACGCTTCAGAAACGAGGCATCAAATCAATAGAGTAACCAGCAAACGACAAGCAGTGGCGCAATATCAGGCCCGGAATCAGAGCTCCATGAGATGAGACGGATAATAAGCTTAGTCGTGTCGCGGTTCGGCCAAGGTATGTACCTATGACCTATTGCCTTGCTGCTACAAAGGGAGGACACCGTTATGTAATTCCTGCTCAGCGGTTGCAGGGACTTATATTTAAGCGACGGCCTAGTTGCTGTACAGCGTCGCATCCAACTGCGCCCGATGGCCGATACACGGGACGTGCCTCGTAGTATTTAGAAGAGGGCAACTGGCACTGGCCACCGAACAACATCGGCCTGCGCAAAAGGTCATCCTCACACAGATTATAGGTATGTGCCATTTAAGCCATCCGCATAGGCTGCATGCTTCGAAGGCTTCTACATCTCATTTGGCGTCATCTCGCAGCGTGCTTCCAGGTACCATGGAGAAGCATCGGTATAGTATGGCACGTCAACCGAGTGATGATGTGTCTAGGCATTCTTCTCGGACTGCTGTGGCAGACTTCCTGAACCTACGAACCGCGGCAATATAACGGTCGATCCATGATATCATGCGTCTTCTAGTGCTTCCCCAAGAGCTTCCCAAGTCACTTGATTGAGGCGCTGACACTACCGCCATGACGGAGTAGGTGGTGCGGTTATGACTTTGCCTTGCATGGCCCATGCCATTCATTCTCTTCGGTCCAGTCAAACTGACAATCTCACAAATCGTTCTGCTGCTTAGGTGACGCACTGCCACGCACTACGCTATCGAAATCGCTATCTGCAGCTTGGGGTCTCGGTCATGCTAGGAAGCAGGGCTCCGCCCTTGAGCTGTAGGGCCGCGGGACGTCTCGAATAGTCTGAAAGGTTACGCCCGAGAATCCTGACAACCTTCCTGTTTTGCTGAGCGTCATTGCACCGTGATTGCATGCCCGTATGACTGATATCGTGTAAGTAATTCGGGAGCTGGTCAAGGGCGGCCGAAGACTTATGTCAAAAGTCAAGCGAGATGATAACTGTCGATCATCTCGAACTGCGTCATATCATCCCCGGAATAGCTGATCATCGAGCGTATGTAGGGCTAACACCCAGTTGGTGAGAACAAGAACAAACAAGTCCCGCTACTAGACCTTAGCTGGGCAACCCATTCTGGAGCTTTCGATTTACTGCTGTCACTCACACAGGGCTTGTGTTGCAGGGTACCAAACGCGATGTAACTAGGGCGGTATGGCTTGTCTGTGGCATGTCATCTGACAGCTAGCGCTGCCAATGATATTGGACGCAAAAATCTACATCGGCTCTGCAATCTAACCCATCAAGGCGCTTTGTGCAGCGGACATGATGCGCGATGCTTGAGCGTTAAAATTGCTGTACCAACGTCAAGATACAACGTGAGATTGAACAGTGTATAGTATATAGTACACACTAGATTTCTGTCCGTGCGAGGGTACCTACAGGAAATAGTTAAGACTCGCGTAGTGAAGAGGTCCAATAAATTGTAGCTTGTTATGTCCCGAGTTCAATGCATGCAGCATAATGCGTATAATACACAGCTTTAGCTGTGGCTAGAGCTATATTAGAGACTTGCCAAATCCAGTAATGTAAGCAACATTTCAGGCCGTTTTGGGTCGTGGCAACCCTAGTCACTGACTTTCAGTTAAGTAGAACGGGGTAAAGGCGTATATACTAATTAGTGTTTTCTGCAAATGGTTGGGGTGCTGTTCCCAGCCCACTCAGGTGCGCGCAAGGTGCCCGTTAACGTTGATAGGAAGTTTATTGCGAACACCACAAGCGCCTACAACGTGCTGCCTTTGTTCCCGACGCTCATCTACTACGTTACCCTAGCCCTACGCTCCTTCAACTTACGCTCGCTAGACATGAAGCTCACTTTCACTATCCTTGCTGCGACTGGCCTCGTCTCTGCCCAAGGCTACGGTAATGCCTCATCAAGCGCTTCAGCAGCAAAGGCAACTGCCAGTGCCGCTCCCGTATGTGTCTTTTTCTAATTTTACAAACTTCTTCTCCATCTCTTCTAGGCTTCTAAAATCCCCCCAAATATTTCCTCTGGCTGCTCAAGTTACCTTTCGGCCCTTAACTCTGCCCCCGGAATCCAGAGTTGCGTTTCGCCAGTCCTGAACGCCATGTCATCCAACAGCACCGCGTCCATCTCCACTGTCTGCACAGCAGCCAGCTCAAACAGCTGCCCAGATTCCACCATCCGCACATGGCTCGCAGATTTCAGGGGCAATTGTACTGCCGAACTCATGACGAATCCCAATCAACAAGTAGTCGGCTTATATGACGTCCTCTATGTCGTGAAGCCCTTCATCAATGCAGTTTGTGCTAAAGATGATACTGGAAAATATTGCCTCAGTCAGTTGTCGACCAACAGCACTGCCAAGGCTGCTAGTGGGATGGCCAATGCTGCGCAGAAGCCTCTCACTGCCAGTGATGGCACGCCTGACGCCACCGCGTTTGACAGCGCTAATATTATGTGGCTGGGTGCTAATCCTAACATGGATGCTGGAACGCTATGCACTACGTGCACCAAGAATGTGCTGAGCAGCTACATCCAATGGGAGAGCTCCATGCCCCCTGCCAACGGGCTCTCCAAGTGAGCACTTCCCCTATATCGCTAAACTAGCCACCAGGCTCATTATTCTGTAGCTTGCCACTCCTCTCTTCGCAGGCCCCTCTGTGGGCCGCAGTCCAAAAGACGTGCCCTGCCAACTTCATCTCTGGTACTCTATCCAGTGCCGGTGTGTGCGACGTTTCATTCCCTGTAGCAGATGCTGATTTTTCACCTAGGTGCTGCACCTAGCGTCCCTAACGGGGCTTCCACATCGTCTCCGGCAAAGGGGGCCATGGTGATGCTCGCCATCGTTGCCGCTGGTATCATGACATTGTGATCGAATGTAGAGATGTGTTGGTGCGGATACGGCGACAGTTCTCACTAGGTCCTCTATAGTGACCCACAGCCGTCTGGCTCTCCGCTTCCTTGCTGTGGATGCGAGCCTTTTTGTCTTTCATTCTTCTCTACCGGTTGTCTCATCTCGTGCTATACATAATTGCTTGTCGCTCATCTATCATCGTCTGGTGGACGGAGGATAGCTAGCTATGATACCCATTTTATATCTGTACCTTTACTGGTGTTTATTGCTGATTGTAGGGTGTAAATCCTGTTCGTCACTCAGTCGACTTATCCCTGCGCTTTTAATGCCGGCAGCAACGCGTTAGGATCTGTAGTAGAGCCTGTTTGCATAGACCGCAATACAGATTTCGATGGTGACCTGCGAGTCCTCAATGTACACTTGAAACTGTGGTGTACGGTCCCAGTACCGACTGTCCCATGCCAACTGCTAGAAATTCGATACCGTCCACGTCGAAAGGTGTCTACCGCATTGAATCTCAACCCCTCCCAAGCACCTGATTCGTCGAGTGCAGCTATATATTGCATTGAATCACTAGCCTACGTGGGATCGATACAACTGGATAACGAGTACAATGCGCGCCGGTACCATGAATAGATAGACCGTTACAGAACCAAACGCCGGACAATCTCTGGGGCCCAGTAACCCCATATACGCAGTACTTGAAGTCTTAAGTATCTGTTCCCTTTTACACACAGAAATAATAATCCTGGAGGACCATCTCGTCGTTGGATAGTGCCCGCCGTTAGGGTTTCCTCAGACAGTCTGGCTGCCATCGCTGATGATCGTCCCCTCTGGGCCAGGCTCTGGATCTTGAAGCCATGTTCCACGTCCTATCACGCCGGTTGAAAGGTCGGTACGTTGGGAGTTCTGGAACATGGTGGTGAGATGCGGTGGAGTTACGGGTCTTTGGTCCCGTATCACTGCCATCCTAAGATGGAGTAGTATACGTCCCGGTAATATGGCGTGAAAAACCCGTTGCATTCTGTACCAGATAGAGGTGATAAGCGATTAATCAACTTAGGCACTTCTGCACTGACAGAACCAAGGTCGCTCCGGTTGTTTTCTTAAAGAGGGTTTAATGTGAGCCGTAGAGGGTAGATGGTATGCCTCTAACCTCAACAAACGCAATACACAGAACATTCGCAATCGACAGTGTGAGAAGATATACATAATATAGTATACCTGGCCACCGTCAGCTCAGTAAACACTAGGATGGAACATATAACATACCATCCGCATACAGTGTTGAGACTAAACTTGACGTAGTATGCCGATCTGTAATGAGGGTCAGAGTTCAATTGCTCGGAACCGTCATGAGCTTCCTACAATGTTGGAAACCTTTAATGAGGGTGAGAATTAGGATGACTGGAATGGAACCAGGAGTAATGATGTCAGCAAGCAGCAGCGCAGGCCAGTTACCACTCACCAGTCTCGAAGCCTAGTATGATGACATAATCCCACAAAATTGTGATATCGTCGTTCCTGGTAATGAAGCAGCTTTGAAGGTTTGGTATTGGTAGTTTCGTAACGTCTGTGACTATGACACTATGAGCTGTGGCACAATCAATGAGAGAAACCAACCACGACAAACATGAGACGGAAGTAAGCCCAATTCTG
>QFFB01005640.1:0-13324 GCA_003316465.1 Ramaria cf. rubripermanens
GGCAGGTTCAATGGATGCGGAAGGGAAGTTCAGAGGGCTTTCGGGACGCTCGGAAAGACGGCATTGTTCCGAGATGCGTTGAAGTGTAATACTTCTAGCACGGGTGGTAGACATAGTTGTTAGTGTAATGTGGAAGTGGCAGTCAGAAATACTGTTAAGACCGGGTCTTCGTGTGGGACCTCGGGGGAGCTCAGACCAAGCTCAGCCGAGGAGTACTAGGGAGGGCTGGGCTTCAGCTTATGTGCTGCGCCATCCACTATTACACGTGCCCTTGATTTCGGAAGGAGATCAGGACCAGAGGAGCGGAGGGACTAAGAGGAATTGGAGCGAGAAACTCGTAAAGGGTTCGAAGGGTATCTAGTTGGATTTCTGACTGAGAAGTGAAGTACATACAGAGCGAGACTTATATACAGAGGACAGAGGGACAGGGTCAGACAAACTATCTAAGGAATCGTGATGAAGCTCGGGAATGGAGGGGAAACGAGGTTCGGGCTTGGACTCGGGCTCAGACTCGGGCTCAGACTACTTCGGGACGGGCTTGGGTAAGGTTGGGCGCGGGGTGCGGGCTCGGGACGGGGTTAGTGGCCAAATATAGTTACCGGAGATCCGTGAGGAACCGGATCATAACAGTCTAAACACATGGCCAAGGTCAATGCAATCCTTGGGCCATGTTGTTCTGAGGTTGCTGATTATTTTTTCAGCTCCAAAGTCAAAGCTGAGTTGGTCTTCATATCCAAAGTCTTGTTGGACTTGTCCATAGTTCCAGACAAACTGTTACCATCATTAGGTTTCTTGTTCACCTTTGGGCAGTCCTTGACCATATGGCCCTTGATGCCACAAAGCAAGCAAAGTCCCTGGTCAATCCAACATTGTCATTCACTGGGGAGGAGTTTGCCATCCTTACCAAGCTTGTTAGTAAAGTCAGGTGTGGTCCATGTATTTTCCAAGTTATTACTGTTGTTAGCTGAACCTTTACATGAGTTAGTCTTGTTGTGGTTCTTGGGGTTACTAGAACCACTAGACTGGTTGGAGTTATTGTTCAACTGGTTGGAAGGTCAGTTAGTGGTTTGACTACTGTAGGCAGCAATAGCATTGTATTCCTTCTGTTCCCAGTAATGACTGTTGCATTTGAGGGCAAAGCCTCTCAGCTCAGCCAAGCTTGTGAATCTTGGAAAGTGAAGTAAGTCATCCTTGATTCATTTTGCAAGGCCTTTGTAAACAAAATGTTAGAGCACCGCGTTGTTCTACTGAGTTTGGGTCAAAGCTTGGGAAAACTCAATGAAATAATGTGTGACTTTGTGATGCTCCTTCATGATGATTTTATTGAGGTCAATCTTGGCTTGAGCAATGTTATTATGTGGACCAAAGTTTAGTTCAAGTTTGCTTTTGAAGCTATCCCAATCCTGGAGCCATATAGGCTTGGGAACAAGTTTGCCAAGTATTGCACGTTTGAAGTATTGCAAAGCCAAGCTGGTAAGGTAAGAGATGGCATACTGTATCTTAGATGCCCCTGTTAGAAAGGCATTTGGACAATCCCCAAAATTAAGTAGGCATTGCAAAAAGAAGGTGCAAAGCTTAGCCTAGTTGGTGCCATCATAAGTATTGGGCTCTTTGACTTTAGTGAGGGTTTCCATAGGGTGAGGTTTAGTGAGGGTCATGAGGAGTCAGCATATAAGTTCACTTCCATTGTCAGCTGGGTCAGCTTGGTCCCCATTTGTCCCTTCTGAGGGTGGGCCATCACCATTGGAGTCATCAGGATCCCTGGGATTACCAGGGCTACCTTCAGGAACCTTGGCCAAGGAGCCTTCACCTAGGAAGTTGTTGTCCAGGAGCTTATCCTCCCTACCTTTGCCCTTGTCTGCTAGGGCATCTGCAGGTTTGGCAGATTTGGAGGGGAAGTTTGGAGGGCTTTCAGGTTGCTCAGAAAGACAGTGTCATTCTGAGATGTGTTAAAGTGTAATACTTCTAGCATGGGTGGTTGCAGACATGGTTGGGTTAGTACAAGGTGGAAGTTGGAGTCAGAGATCCTGTTAAGACTGGGGTCTACATGTGGGACCCTGGGACAAGCTTGTAGACTAAGGATGGTAAAGGTAAGGTCAGGGCTTCAGCTTATATGCTATGCCATCCACTGTTGTACATGCCCTTAATTTTGAAGCTAATTTCAGACAAGAGGACCACACAGAGGTAAGAGGAGATGGATTAGAAACTTGTAAATGATTCAATATAATGTCAAAGTTGATTTCTGACTGGAGAGTGAAGTACATACAAATGAGACTTATATACAGATGGCAAGCAATAGGGTCAGACATAAACTAACTAAGGGGATTGGAATGAAGCTCAGGGAAGGGTAAGGAACAGGGTTTGGGGAAGCAGAATATAGTGAATGGGTGTTGGGCTTGGGACTCAGACTACTTTGGGGAGGCTTGGATAAGGTTGGGCTTGGGGTAGGGGGCTTGGGACGGGGTTGATTACCAAAGATGGTTACTAGAGATTCACGAGGAACCAAATTGTGATAATGGCACATGTTGCATAAGGAAGTGAGCAGTGGATTACATCAAGGAACTATGTTTGACATGCTCTTTGCTCTTTGCAGTTGTATCTCCATACTAATAAAACCACAACATACAGTCTTTACATTCATTAAGAAACAAGTGGAGTCGGGGATGGGCGCCATAGCGCTGCTACATCAGTACATGTAAGCTAAACGACTAATCGGTTGAGCGATCGTTATTTTAATAACTTCACCCCAAAACGGTAGACTTTTTGACATAATGCGAGGACGTCTGACCCATGAGCGCCCTGTAAAGTATACTTCACCAATCGCTACATCCAAACTACTCCGCTCGTATTTTGTAAGGAAAGCACCATGTCTTCTCCAGATCGCAATCCCCGGACGCTCTGACAGTCATACACAAGTATGCACAATCCTAACCGTACGCCAGGTAGGAGTTCGGTCACGCGTCACGGACCTCTGTGAACTCGAACACTTTTGGCGTTCGTCACGGTTGTCACAGAGCCAGGGATGTCACGAAGGGCGCAAAAAGCCAATTTTCTACCTTGATTCGTCGGTAATCTAAGTGTCTGCACCTCACAGCTACTTATCCAATTATAATCCTCCTTCCAGAACTGTGTATCCGCAAAACACTTTGTAGGCTGCTTCTGGGCCTCTGGCACTTCCCCTACCCATATCCGCCTCATCTGTATCTGTGACCGCAAATGGCGCCTCCGGACAACTCGGACATCCGCAGACAAATCTTATCAATGGCCACTCTGTCAGGGGCTATATGCCGGCCACCTAGTGTTTCCGATATTGTGTAGTAACCTGTCACGGGTCACGATATCTAACGAACTGACGAACGGTTGCTACAATGTCACCCTGCCAGGAGTCCGAACCCTCCGTCATAAGCCTACAGCATACGCAGCTGAGGAATTTCGTAGATTTACCCATCCGGACGCTCTATTTCGGACTAGCAGTGGGTTTAATGGGGGCTGTGGCGGACAGGCCGATCCGAGAGAAGCTGACCCTTCTCAATCTTGTTCAGGAGCTCAACATCCCGCAGTCGTATCCCCAAAGTCTCCTGCAGAATGAAATACAGCCATGCCCTCAGGAGCCTCAGCCCATTCTATCTGTATACGGAATACAGAACCCGTTGAGTGGTAATCCAAATGCAAGTTTCGTCATTGTCGTTACAGTGCGAGGTTAAACAATTACACATGCATGGATGATACAGTAATGAACAACAAAAATGAGTATGATATCCCCTATCATGGGCAAATATTGGGGAATTGGCGATTAGTTGGGTTCTGAGGTATCCAACCACCGGCGAGTCCAGCTTGATAGGTCCAGTCATCTGCATTCTCTGCTTTCCATGTCCTGCAAGAAAAGTATAAGTTCGGTGTGGTCCACCATCAGTGAAACAGACGTCTCACCAGAAGATCCATCCTTGCGCCTTTTCATAAGAATTAATCTATTCCAGTGCATGGACTAAGCCATAGTTAAGAATTTCGAGAATTTGTCTCACCTGCGCCTCGTAGTACTGCCTTAAGAATGTCTTGTAACTCGAGCTGAAGCTATTCCTGTTTCCGGTGAGCCCCGAGCAGCTGCCCACGAATGAAGATCCCGGGAATGTGCCATCAAATCGCGCACCGACGCCACGTCCATTAAGGAACCTTGCGCAGTCGGTGCTGGCCGTGGTCCATTCCCCCACAACAGTCCAGAGTGTGTTGAACGATGTTAGACGTGACCCCTGAGCGCACGCGCTCTGAAATTAGACACATCATCAGCATAGAAACGTGGTGTTAGCTTGACGTCACAAAACATACAGCAATGTGGGCCGACTGCGACTGCGCAACCTGATCGTTAGAGAACATCTGGTAGACGTGCGTATCCATCATGACACCCTGGAAGTTAGGCGCGGCCTCGAATCCATCCCAGAAGTTGAGTGGCTGGAAAGCATCGTGGATAAGCTCTATGGTGTTCGACTGTTGCGACGTGCCGAAAGGAAAGCGGATATTTCCGTAGGAATCGAACCAGTACTGCTTCACAACAGGTAGCACCCCCGAATCAAACCCAGCAGGCCTGTGGGGCAGTGAGTTGGACACCACAGATAGATTTCGACAATCACATACTCGTTCAACGGCGCGATGGCCGTAACCACGTCCGTCTGGTCTTTGAACATGTTTGCTGAAATTTTAGATCCATGAGTTTAGTGAGACTAGTAATGATAGAAGCTGCAAAACACACCGAGGGTCTTGATAACCGCGCTGGTACGAGCAACATTGTTCGAGTTCGTGTGCCATTGGGGAAAGCTCATTTTCTGTCCAGAATTGTCGAAGCCATTTTGACTTCCAGGAGCGCCATCTGCGTGCGAGGGCTATATAGGAAAATTACTGGAATCAAGAGACCCGAACTTACGGAGATCAACGATGACTTTCAGCCCGTGATTGCGTGCCCACGTGACGGCTTGGTTAAGGAAGGGAATCTGGCCCTGGTGGTATGGCTCTCCTCCACTAACATCAAATGCCCAGTAACCAATGGGCAATCTGACATGATTGAGACTAAACGCAGAGTGAGACTTCCAATTCTGACGACAGATCGGACCACGCACCCCGCAGCAGCTATCGCAGCAAAATCTATTGCGCAGTCAAAATTAGCACAGGAATCGAGTGGAGCTGGAGGTATGGTACTAACCTGATTCCGTGATCCACGTGTTCCAGTGATTCTGCAGCGTGGAAGCTGCTGAATTGCGATCGACAAACTGCCCGAACGTAAACTCGTCCACAACACGATTATCACCAGTGTTATCGAAGATGCTCGGGGTGATCCACGGCTACCAGGTGCATTATGTATAGGGTGGAAAATATAAGATAGTCAAAACGGGCTGACCTCGAGAACTAGCCAGCCACCGAGGTTAACACCACGAACTTTCTGTGATCCGTAGGGGAAGCCGGGGGATATACCAGGGGCACGGGCGAAGAGAGATGAAGCATTAGCACCATTAGCTGGAGGAAATGAACTAGCGGCTCCATCAGACAGTTCAGAGCGAACGATTGTGGGGTCGGTCTCAAGGATGACAGGTGTTGACGCGCAAAAGGGAAAGAGCGTTAGAGCGCATACCGCAAGGGCGAAAGCAGCAACCATAGCAGTGAGGGAATGGAGGGGTAGCCAGGAGCGCAGGAAGCATAGGAGGCGAGAAAAGGTGCTTTATAGAAATGTGGCGGACGTTGTTTCAGCATGGTGCTCATATGAAAATCATGTGTCTCTGCAGACCATTCAAAAATCGATATATTGGGGTCTATGTGACCAGCATGCAAGTTGGCGTCCGGTGTAATATGTTTGGAGCTCCGCCACTCGGCTTAGGAATGCCACCATGATCAGTTGAGAGCGTGCCCCCTCAACAGGTTCCGATTTCGCCAATATCCGGTAGGTCAACAATAGCTACATGTGCTCCTAGTTATGTCCCTGTCCATTGTTCACAATCCTATGGCTCGTCTCCTTACGGTCGTACGTTCGGTCCGATAGTGCATGATCGATTGGGACAATTTGGCGACATAAATTCTCACCAGTTGGACCCCCAACATAATTCTATAAGTATTTTTATTATTTTCGCACGATGTGGTCTGGAAGGACCGATTCGCCACCCCCGCAGGTGGTCCCCGGTCAGCACATTAAACTTGCGCATTCAAAGTAATTAATAGTAGAGGGTTCGATTAAATTTCCAGCCTTGTATGTGTATCGAGGCATCATAATTGGAATTACTATTTTACAGCAGGCTCATTATATGCACCAACGACAGTGATTGGTTGTAGCGCGTCGGGATTTATTGCCTTTTTGATCAGTGTTATCGGAAGCGGTGGTCCCAGGCGCTGACCAGAACGCAGCAGATCCGAGGAGCAGGTGATCGGTACTTTGCCGAATCGTACCACTTAACCTTGGCACTTGTTGTCCCAATTTTTCGCACATTTGTTCACGAGGACGATCATGTCAGGTGATTTATGTATGCCGCTTTCTTCAGTATGTCAAGAACCTGATTAAATTGCACAGTTTTGCATCACATCCCGTCGAGGGTGGTCTAGCTTCTTCGAGCAGGCACAGTATCACACAATTATCTAGTACTGTTCAAATCAACCACTGAAACACCAATTGTAACTGCACCCTGGCCCTTCGAAGCATGGAACGAGATTCGTTTTAGGCAACAGGCTACATGTGCCCAGCTTGCGTTCGTGTTGTCTAGACTCAACCGCTGGCAAGAACCTTGGCTAATTCCTGATTATTTCTTGGACCACGTTTCACGCTTACGGCCGGGATTCTGAATCTTTCAGTCGCTGTACTCCCAGGATTTTAAGACGAGCATGGCATGGTATGAGTGTCGCATGGACACAGATGCGTTGTACTCATTGCCAAGGAATGAAACCGTGTAACTCTGGACACCGCGCGATAAATCCACTTCTGGTCGGGCTGATTAAGTGTATGACAGGGCTGGACTTTTATGTGGCCGGCGTTATGAGAAACATGGACCATTGCGAACGTGGCGTCATGATGGCATAGTTTGCGAAACTTCGTACGTCGGACAACAGGTTAGCCATGCGTCCATCGTTACCCGTGCCTCTGACATTACTGTAAATAGCAATTATCCTGAGACCCGACATCAGCTGTGCCCTTTATATCCATGTCCTTTGAAGAACTGTAACATATAGTATCAAGTCATGCGGCTCGAGAAGCTTCTCCCAGCTGCCAGGTACCGCTATTAATGCACGAAACAGCAGGTGCTTGCCATTCATGGCCGTGACATCATTACAGATGGAGCAGTTCAATCGGTTGGCATGCGAATGGCGCCGACCACGTCCCATGTCCACGGCCACGTTTGTCCGGCTGCTTTACCTCCTTGTCTTGCCTTTTCTTGCTTTCTTTTTCGTCGACCGTGTTAATCAAGACAGCAGATAGCCATTACCGGAATACCGCACGGCCTGCAAAGACGTGGAATGAGTACATGAGTACATGAGCCCGACCCATGCTTACGCTTCAGTCTACTAAGTATTAGATCGCAACGAGTAAGTATATTCTGGTTATACTTAACCATATTCACCCACAGCCGATCGACAGGCTTACGTAAGCCTTTACGTCGAGTGAGTTACATAATTATGAAAATCTTTACAAATGAACCATAGCTTCCTTTCAAATATCACAGTAGTGGCGAATACCTACAGAGTTACTCTCCGATGCAGTGATGCTATGCCGGTAGTAAGTGAACTGTCAGACACCTCACCGGTCACCTTTTTGTCAAAGCACCCTCAGGCATGAAACAGATTTATACCATGTATACAAAGCAGGTAGAGAGAGTTCACGCATGGCATGAGGGAGCCTATGTGTGGCAACTTTCTGGCATATACCCTTGAGGAAATTAAATATAGTATAGTACTACAAGACGTCGGTCCAAGGACGTGACGCGGTGATATGATGCATGTGGTACAGGCACAGATTTTATGGGTAGTGGTATAGCCTTGGGAAATATCTGTAAATAAGACAGCAGTTACACGTCCAGGGAATAAATTTACGAATCTGGTGGGATATGGTCAACGAACCTGGAGTATGGATGACCGCAAGACCAGAGGGTATACCTCGTGTTGAGTACAGGCTCATGCCTCACAGCTGGATGGAGCAGGGGGAAGGGGGGCACCGTTGTCGTTGAGGTCCATGCGGGCTTGCGCAGGGGGATGCACGTGACGAAAGAGTCGATGGATGGCACATGATGCTGTTGGGTGTCATGCGGATGAGGATGAGGATGCGAGTGCCATGGACGAATGACGTTCCCACGTCATCTTCTTCCTCGTCGTGAACGTGGACTGGGATGACCATCACATCGCATTGCAGAGATGAGTCGGTTGCGCTGGCCTCTGGGATGAAGACAGAATATGAGCATTGACTGTATATAAACCAGGGGTGGACCTGGTAATATATGTGTTTCGTCGATCAATAACCTCACCACGTGTGCCTACAGGGTTGTGGGTGCAGGTGTTGGGAAGAAAGGGTGCGCGAGATGGGGAGAGTGGGGTAGGGCAGTAAGATCGGCGTGTGCGGCGAGGGTATGCGAGGGGGCGTGGGGTGTGCAGCACGGTTACCAGAAAGAGAGAGGTGCAAGAGATCCATACTCGTCTTGTGGGAGGGCTAGAAGGGTAAGAGGGGAGTAGTGCACAGGGCGCTAGCTAGCTCCATGACGGTCAACTGTCGGTAGGACCTTCCCCATTATGTAATTTGATTTATGCAGCGTCTGGCCGAAACTAGCTGCAGTGAGTGTGAAGCACCACGTTAATCGCGTCCTTGCCCCCAGACGAGGCCGTTGGCAACGTAGTGCCGTACTCCCCTCCTTGTACGTTGACATCCGCCGCCCCATTCTCCAGCAGCAATAGAACTATTTTAGCGTGGCTCCCAGACACGGCCGCTTAAAGCGCACTGACACTGGCATACGCTCCTGTGACGTAGCCTGTAGCGCACTGGCATAATTCCCTCCTGTGTTGACCAGTCCTTCCTCCAGCAGTAGTCGAACAAACCCACTATGACCCTGAAACGACGCCGTCTGCAGCACACTACAGAACCTTCCACCTTGTGCACTGGCATCACCTCCCTTCTCCATAGTAACCTAATGTTCCTATCGCGTAGCATAGACAACGCCACCTGTGATGTACCTCCACCCACTCCTTCTTGTGCGTGGACATCCGCTTCTTCATCGAGGAGCAATCCCCTCATGGCCTTTAGGCGACGCCGCCTGTAGTGCACTGCCATACCACACCCTTCATATAAACTAACCCTGAACAGAAATTAATGCGAGGCTCTTTCCGGCCCAGCCAGCGAAATGCAATAAACAGGGGAACAGATATAAACCATCCGAAGCCCGGCCTTCAGAGCGTATGGAACCGCTGGACTGTAAAGCTTCAGCTAGTTTGTATACATAGCGTCCTTCGGCTAAAGATGGGCCATCATCAGTCTGTGTAGAGTATCGGATCCACCATCAGTATCCGAGCGTGATCGATCCAGTGTCATGCTACATATTCAAATAGTGTATTAGACCCGGTCATGCTCGAGGATTTCCGATACTTGCTGAGCTGCCGCATGTAGGCCAGACATGTCAGCAATCATTTTGTTGAAATAATAGAATGCTAGCGTGACATTGCGCTTCCGTAGGTATTTCAAGACCAAATATTCTCGGGCAGAAAATGAGCGGGTCTGAATTGTCGAGCTTCGAGGAGCCTGGTCTGTTCTGGCATATTTTGACATTACTGTCGGTTATCTTGACATCCAGAGCTGTAATAGTGACGAGACTAGAACATGTATCTCGTGGACCCCAAGGTCGAATAGCGGACCATCATCAGCGTCGGGATTGGCGGCCAGGACTTCGACTGCTTCTTGCAGTGACATCGTTCGGGCAGAGAATGCAAGCCATTGTGACATCCTGAGTGTCCCGCCAACATTCCTGGAGGATACCAGCGAGTATTCAGATGTAATGTGCCAGGACCCTAATCAATCATCTCTCGTAGCAGGGGCAACAGATTAACTTATTAGGGACATTCGTCAAGAGCATCTAAAATAATGTAGACGTTCCGGAAACTCCTAATGATGACCTCGAAAGTTGGGGCATAAGCTGCCATGGGGTGAGGGACTGTTTTCCTTCTTCATTCTCAGAGAACTTCGCCAAAGCGACGGGGATGACCGCACGTCGCAAAGACACTCGCTTTATAATGGATAGAAGTACGTGATCTGGGCGTGTCCGTTGTGAAAATCGAAGTAAAATAAGTGACTGCAAGTAACGGTTCCGATTTACAGTGATGAGATCTCTTCGATGATCGTGGATCTTGACGCACACATTCGTTAACAGAGGAGCAGGAAATCAAGACGAAGTTGAGATATTTACCACAACATAGTCTTCACAGTCGTCTCTCAGTGGAAAGAACCAATCAAGTAACGCGCAATGGAGAACGTACGTATGCCATGTAGCCATAAGAACGAGTTAGTATTGCATTCCCATTACTCGAAGGGTCGTCCCTGCAAAATCACGAGTCGGTTGCTTCCTGTCGCTCCCTACAAGCATTCGTATGTTTCAACCGCTGATCAGAAGCCGGTAGCCAACTATAGATTTTCTGATGATGTTCTTCTACACAAGAAGCCCACAAGAATCAGGAATAATCGCAGTAGCGGTGGTAGCAGCGTCGCACATACCCAAACTGGAAATAGTAAATATCTCTCGCAGAGTTTCCACCCAGTATGTATTGCCAACGCCATCTGTCGGGACAATTGGGATCGGTGTGACATTAGGAAGGTGAACGTACTCACGTCTGATCCAGGTCGCACTCAATAACTGCTGGAACTGTCTTAGATAGTCGAATCTTCTTAGTTTCGCCTTCTTTCGATGGCCAGAGCAAAATCGGTGTGTCGACTTCCAGTTTCTGATCTTGAAGTCTTAGGGCTTCTAGCTCGGCACGGCTCGCAGAAAGACAGGCTCTGGGCATGAATGGCTTGCTTGCTAATCCTAGAGCTGCACCAATACTGTCAGGTTACTGGTGGTGGGAATCTACTTGAAGCTCTCATCTCGATATCGATCATCGGCGTCGTTCGCGTCCGAGCTATAAAACAGCAGATGCAATCACACACACGTCAAGCGGGGTTCTCAGGTATACAGATTTCGCACTCAACTCAAAAGACATTCTATTGTGGCAACAACAATCAAATTCTATTTCTGACAAAACACAACACATAGACCGGCAGTTACTCTGACCACCCAGGACCGTGACAGCCTTTAGCGAGATAAATGCTGTTAAATTCCAACTCGAGGAGTCAATATTTCATCTATCCGCAGCTCTGAGGGAGTTGTTGTGGAGAGGGGATTACTACAATTTGCAAAACTTGCACTTGACTCCGCTCCAGGCGGAGCTTGAGCTGGATCTGAGCCGAATCTGCCGAACCTATGAAAATTCATTTTCCCTGTGGTTAAAGCCAGGGCTTTGCCGCCATAGATGGCCTCCAGTTAAATAAAAGGCATTCTGAGACGAAGGGGCGCGACGCCGCTAGATATAATTGGCATGTTTTGCGCTACTGTAAGGCAGTAAGTGGACGGATAGGCGGCGCCGTACGCTATGTAGTGACATCAACAAGTTACCACCATGATAGCCAAGCCTGCATGCAATGTGATAAAGCGCTGCACCAAATACACGCTCTAATACTCCCTTCGTCAATTGCTGAAATTGTCGCCCTCCTGGATGGGTTCGGACGCTGTTATATTTACTCGTCTACGCCGTCCGCGTCAGAACCAACCAGCAACGACAACGACACCATCAGGGTCGGCCACTGGCGCAGGCACGGCACCTGCGTCTTCCCAACCCAACTCAGACTCAGTAAGTCTCCACCTTATGCACACAAGCTAGCTATCGAAGGTTAGGTTGTTCATATGGATTGCTCCACCAGAGTAATTCGCAAACCGTGTCCTCAACGGCCATGTCTGCTCCTTCCACGTCGACTTCCACTCTCGCTTCCACCCCTTTGACTAGTCCCACCGTGGGCCCTACATCAGACCCAACTTCGTCCCAGGGCTCCAGCAGCTCGCAGGTAAACAGTTCTTCATCATCTTCAAAATCATCCTCGTCCAGCACGTCTGCATCGGATGTCAGTTCGAGCAGTGCATCTTCATCACAGTATGTTCTTCAATTATGTGTACTGAGTGTCCTGGCTCCAACCAAAGCTCGCCATCTCCTGGCTTGGTTCAGTTATGCATTATAAATTTTCCGTGCGCTTGCTTTGTGTTGTTGGAACTATGGGCCTCGGCCTCTATTTTCTCATATTCTGAACCCGATATTGCTGCAGGTCTACAAGTAGTTCCAGCTTGACGTCCCCATCTAGCTCCACGACCCGGCCAACGACCTCCACCACATCAATAAGCTCCACATCATCCACGACAACAAGTTCGTCGACCTCCACTTCGACCTTCTCTTCGACTTCCTCTCCCACCTCTTCCGCTACCTCCTCCACAGCCTCCTCCACTCCCATTTCGTCTTCCAGTAGTGGCCCATCTACATCATTGACATCATCCCCCACACCAACTACTTCTGGCCCAACACCGTCACTCACGATTATCACTTCTTCGATTGTAAAGACCGTCAGTGGTTCGCTAACAACTGTGCGTGTGTCAGTTTCCACTGTCGATCACACCCATATTCTCATCTTCATTGGCAAAAGGTCGCTACAACCTTTCCTACTGCCCTCAATTCGCCTCCCTCAACCGGTGGCTCGTCAGGGCAGCGCGCCGGGATCATCGCTGGTTCAGCTATTGGGGCGAGTCTTCTCGCTCTCCTTGTTCTTGTTGGATTTTTTGTCTTTTATCGGCGCCGAAAACAACGCAGAATCTCGCTTGCACACCGCGCTCTTCCTACCCCACGTTCGGCTCTTCTTGCCGATGAAGACGCTTTTGATCTTGCAGGTCCGCCTCGACCAATGGGAGAAGGTGGCGCCCCGCAGCTGCTACGTCCCCGCGGGTTGGAAACGGGGAGCATCTTCCATGAGGGCGTGTGGCCTCCCCCGGGTGAACGCAGCAGGCTGGAAGATCCACTGCTAGCCGGAAGTGCCGTTGATTTGAACTCGATAGTAAATGACGTGATGGGTGGAGATGACCACCATGGACGCTCGATCTCAGCCGACACTACACAGTCCGATGTACCCCTACTGGCAAATATGTCTTCCGAGCGAAACGGCGATTCATCATCACCCGCTGCGTCGCCATTGGCCCCCTCACACATAACATCTCGATCTATCCCCACGTCTCGCTCCCCCCTCGCTATCATG
>QFFB01005644.1:0-59810 GCA_003316465.1 Ramaria cf. rubripermanens
TGTGCAGTTGTTTTTATATGTATATTAACTGAGCTGTATTCTCTACAATCTGAGAGGTGTGCGCTAAAAGTTCAATAATCAGAATGCACAAGTCCCAGTGATAAGCTGATCAGCAAGGATCACATCGTAAAAGTTGTACAACACAGCAAGACGGAACGGAAATGACATAAATATCTCATTTCAGCTACTCCAACGCATCCACAACCAACTCCAAAATCTGTTGAGTGCTCTTCCCGACGGTTTGTAGGTCCTTCGCCACTGACTGCCAAACGGAGGAATGATGCGGCTCTGCAGCGACGCATTTGTCGATCACCTCTTGTTGCTGCTCCTGTGTCCACTCTGGTCAACAAACGCCACCAAGCATCTAACACTGACATACCGTTGTGCCGTGTTGGCGCTCATACTTGAGCCACCAAGCCCAGGAATCACCTAGGTCCGGATTCGTCGCAACCGCTCTGCTGAACCATTGTCTGGCTTTTTCTATTTTACGTTCAGCCCAAAATAATCTGGCTACGGTGCAGATGATCAATGGGTCATCAGCAGACTTCTTGAGCGCGTCCACAGATCGAGACTTTCGAGTTGGCCGTGGTTCTGCCCATATTGATAGTGACCAGAGTAACCCGGATGTTGGGCAGTCTTGAAGACCTAGACGAGAGGAACATGGGAATGATCCAGTAAGATAACACAGATGATCAATAAGTAGTCCTCACCCCTTGCAAGCACCGCCTTAGCTTGTGCCGCACCTCCTGATCTTTCTTCTATACCAACAGCCTCAGCCCAAAGGAGGTCGTTGGCGGGGTTCACAAGTCGCGCTTTCTCTAGCAATGCTCTCGCCTTTATACTTTTTCCATCCGCCTCCTCTAGCTTGCTCGCTAAGATCCATAATGTTACTTCCTTGGGACATGCCTTGAGGCCAGTCGCATAAGATACTCGCGCAGCAGAGTAAGCCTTCTGGCTTTGGTGAATTTGGCCTTGGATCATATAAAGTTTTGCGAACTTGGGGTACTTGGACAGTGCAGTGGAGAGGGTTGATAATGCAGTAGAGATTTGGCCTTGTTGACGCTCAAAGACTGCTGATTTCATCCAAATCTATGAAGAAACAGTGTCAGCTATGCTTCAGCAAATGGACGGGTCACCACACCCTCTCTGTATCAGCAACAGTACGTGCTCGGACAAGAAGCTCGCGAGCGACGCCTAATTCGCCGTTCTCGGCTTCTAATTTGACAGCCGCAAGCCAAATGGCTTCGCTCTCGGGGTTGGCCACGAATGCTTTCTCCAGCACCTCTCTTGCACCTGGAACGTCACCTCCCATCCACTTTTCCTTTGCCCACATGAGCCACAAGACCTCTGCCTGAGGACAATGATGGACGGCACGGATGAGAATCTCTTCAAGTGAGTCCCTAATCGCGAATCAGAAGGTGGATAATCAACCGCTAACCGTCAACGTACTTAGTTCCATGGTTTTTTTCGAGATCTGCTGCACGCCTCCATAGTGCCTTCCGATCGGGAAAGACTCGCAAAGCATATGCCATGATGGCCCTAGCGGTGCCTATGCGACCTCTAGACTCCGCAGACTCAGCATCTCCAGTCCAAGTGTCGAACCTATCTTCTTCTTCCACTTCCATGCTCACAGTGGCCTTAATGATTGCTTCACACGTTCTTGGAGACATTTCTGCTTCGCACTTCTCGGCCTCCTTGAGCCACTGGTCCCTCGTCAACAGCACCTGATGTTTCCTGAGTTCCTTCACGCCTGCCTCGATCGTTTTGTCCACCAGGTCAAGATCCTTGGCGCGATCAAGAGGGCTTTTATCGGGAGCTTCCGCTTCTTGCTCAAGTAACCGACCAGCGGCGATCCAGATTTCATGGCTCGTGGGGACAGCCTTACGTGCCTTATTAAGGACAGCTTTGGCCTGTTGGGGTGTCTCTAAACGCGCGAGAGCAAGCCAAAGTTCTACGGACTGCGGAATCACCTCCACAGAGCGACTTAGGAGAATACGCGCGTCAACAGCAGATGATTCCAGGTTTACGGTTTCCTTCCATAATCGTACAGAATTGGGAATGGATTCAAGCGCTAAAGACGACAGTGAGTAAACAGGCACGAGGAAATACACTGCAGGCTCACCTTTCCGAAGGACTCTTTTTTTCCCTTTAAGTTCGCTCTCCAAGCCAGCTGCTGTCAGCCACACTTTCACACTCTGGCCGACATGCTGCACGGCGTTTGCCAGGATGATCTTGGCGTCATCATTATTCTGTGATCACTTTGAGGACGCGATGACCAATTTTAAAAAGAATATTTTTACATACATGAAGGCGTGCAGCCTCCAACCATACATCTTCGCTCTTGGGACAGTGCTCACAGCCCGCTTTAATCAATTTTCTAGCGGCAACCATACGACCTGCATGCTCTTCTACACATGCAGCTGCGATCCAGCCAGGAGAATGTTTAGGATTAGACTTGACCAATGAATCGAATAGCATCCTAGCTCGCTTAATGTCGCCAATCTCGGCTTCAGACTTCAGAACAACGCTATTGAGATCTGTAAGATAGCCTTTCGGATCGATTGACGAAGCCGAACCGGCAATGGAAGATGTGCCAGAGATCTGGTTAGCAAGTTAGCACCCTGCATACGACATTGCGAAAGACACTACCTGATCAAGTTTCAGCGATAAAACTTTGTCGCGGGCCTGTCCCATCTCTACGAGATTGGTTAATGCCCCAGTGTCTGCGGGGGTCTCGAAGCCACCGTACTGCATTTGATAGATTGAATGAGACTGGGTTGACAATGAGTAAATAAAGACGAACTTGTTGCTGCCTGACGTCCAGAGAGTTCTCCAACCCTGCACGATCACGGTCACTGACAATAACGCTGTCAGGAACCGCATACGTCCTTCCAAGATCACGAATCTTGCGCCTCTTAGTAAGGTTTCCAACCTCGGGGATATTTTCCCATTGTTCATCTGTTACCACGGAGAGCGCACGCTTCAAGTCTGCAAATTGCGTCTGGATCTTGGGACGCTGTGCGCGAATGGCCTTCTGCTCTTCGGCTTCTCGAGCTTCCCTAGAAGTGTCAATCCTCTTTGAACACAGAAGAAAAAGCGGAGTACCAATGCACTAACCTGCGGGCTTTTCTACGCTTGTCCATCTCATTATCGACACCCTCGTATATCTGGTCGGCTTCCTCATCATCTGCTTCATAGACCGTACCAGCGAAGAGACCAGTCTCATTATCGGGATCCTGAAATGCTTCTGGGTCAACTTCCGGCTCTTCGCCTCGTCGTGCTTGCGCTTCCCTAAATTCATTCATTAATCATATTCCAAGACGATATGGGCACGAATTCACTCACGCTATGACTTCTGCGGATGGGCCCTCACGAGCAGGTCCGATATCTGACCGAGTAGTGAAACCAGATGCACTGATCGGATGTCAGATCGAATGCCATTATCAAAAGCATGCTTACCCTCTACCAAGACCTGCCACATATGAGGCAGGAGCCGCCATAGACAGGAACGCCAGCTTATTTGGTTTGTTTGAAGCCATGCTGAAGTAGTTCGAACGAGAAAGTGATTGTTTTGTAGATAAGATGTACCGTGACTAAGGTGACGTCGTGACGAATAAAGGAAAAACAGCGCCTGACGCCTCCTGCCACATGTATTTACTTACAAACAATCCAGACAGTCAGGAACGTATGAATTGTGGGCCAGTGGGCTGAGTCTAACGTCGAAAGTCAGGCCACAGGGATCTGCTTCAGTCAATGTTTATTATTCACTGCATAGCTTTACATTTAAGCACCTTTTCAAAGCGGTTAAGTATGTTCGTCAGTTTCTTTGGGTATCTCGTCGCCTTCAATTTCACGTCTGCACGCCACGATCTACAGTCTTTCCCCGCTGGCTTGTCCACACTGCACCTATAATGCCGCCTCTGTCGAATTTATGGTCTACATCCGACTCCAGGACCAGGCCCCGCAGGATACCACGACCGATAAGCATCTTGTGGTCAGCTAGGCACCCGCGAGGCAGTTTCACTTTAGTCTCAGGAAAGAACGCATATATAAGTGGAGCCTACAATGCATTGAACACCGCAAAATTGTGAGGGCACGCCAACTGATGTTCGCGATCGCAGACAGCATGATCTGAATACACAGAGCCAGTTCCATGCTGAAGAATGGAAGAACCTCGAGGGCGAATACGTGCTGTTGAGACCTGCGTGGATCACTAGTTATATGCGAGATGGAAATAAGATAAAACAGTTGAAGGCTAGCTCGTAAGATATAGCCAACGTTTCAGCCGGGCATCGTGCACAGAAGACGTTTAGACATCACACCCTTGCAATAATTCGCATGTTGTTGCTCACAATGGGCAGGGATCCGATTCCCAAAAATAGCTGCACGATAAATACTATCTCAATTGCTCCAAGCGCTGCCGGACGCGCCCCAATGCTATGCAGGATCGCGGTGAGTGTAAAGCATAACGAGAGTCCTGCTCCGGGGGTCATCAGCAGGAAGCGTTGTCTGTAACAATCGTCCGTCTACTTCCAACCAAGGTAGAAGATTAACTACGAGGGAATCTGGGTCACATGAGTACATACCCATAATGCATAAAGCCTAGGGATGAATGATACCACAAGGTATGGCACCACCGTAAGGCCTCCCGGTAGCAATGATAGATTCCGTGAAAGACCCATCATATATATTCTGGTACAGCATATATACTTAGGCGCGAGGTAACTATATATCAATAAATTCAGGTCATACACAAACGCAGAACACAGTCATGGGTCTTACTGTTTGCCCTATAGATAAGTTCAAAAGATGAACGTGATAACTGCTAGTTCCGTTCGATCTCTCAGCGAAACAACTTGCATGTAAATTGCTGCTCATCCCATGATCAATCCATACTAGTAAGACAGTCGCATAAAAGAGACCTTTGCATACCTGCATTATATCTACTGCAATTCACAATCACAAGCATATTCTCCTGCGGTTGCCCAGCTTTCCTCCCTCAAAAAGCTCCGCATATCTGAATGGGCCTATAACATGTATAAGTTACATTTCAATCAAATAATAGAAGAGCGAGCGTCATTCACCCCCCCTCTTATTCTCCAGTTCAATATTCGTTTCGGTCTCCCTCCGCTGCTTCAATACCTCCACATCGTCAGCGCTTACATGCATGTGGCCCTAAAGTCGTACTAAAACTTCACTCCCTTCGCCCATGAGATCATGCATGATAAGCCATCGTGGTGAGCCGGGAAGGACAAAGGCAGGGGAGCAAAAGTGCGAAGATGGTCTGGAAACCCGAAGTCCTATGCGCGGGGATCTCGGGAGCAGGGCATACCAATTGGAAGGCGCTATTGCATGGGGCCAGAAACGAGTGAAAGTCCGTAATGGTGAAAATGAGCTTGCAGCTGCTACTGTAACATGAGAATCTGATCTTGAGAAAAATTTGGAATGAGGCCTCAATGACAAGGGGTAATATTGTCACTGGAGCTAAGACAAACAAGTGCGCCACACATGCGACCTTTGCAAGTCTCTAATTGATATAAGGAGATGGAAATGAATTGAATCCGTTTCCACGCCATGCCGCCCTAGACAATTACACAAGGCAGAGCCTAATCATCAGCCTAAATGCACAATGCCTGTCGCTACGCACCCAACAAAGAGCTGTACATGCGTTGCAGAGCTTGTCAAAATAGCCTCAAAACTAGTATGCTTCAAGTATTGTTCGCTAGTGGGAGGAACATACTGTGCTGAGCAACATGGTCAAAGCCAAATAACATATCTTCTTCCTTTCCAATAGCTTCTCCAAAGAAAAACGTGATGGAAGACCCAAGGATACGGTCGATATCTGAATATTCAACATACGTTATTGGTGATGGTGGGTAGGACGAGGAAGCGGAATGAGGTATGGCATCCTGCGCTCAATTGATGTACTCGTTGTAAAATATGATGGGGGTGTTACTGTTGTTCCCTGAGGCGTAGGGCCAGGGTGGTTGAAGTCCTTCCCAAACCGGTTATCAGCGTTGATCTGAAAATGTGCAAGTTGAGTATATCGTTCTAGGTTATCCACACAATCAAGGCCGCTCACGATACCAGACATGACACCGCGATCATAACCTTTCGCCCATGGACCCAGAATTGTGTTGCGTAAAACTGGAGCTATGGTACGAGAATATCGAATGTGATTAAACGTACCGAGAAGCAGCAAGCCTTGACAACGTGCTATCTATAATGTTCATTCGGGCATGAGGACTACCATGATGACCATGAGCACTTCAACGTACCAGTGATTGCTCAAACAAGGCATGCTCTTCTTACATGCAATATCCAAATCTTCAACAGCAGTCACGGTAGTGCGGATCAGCAAATAATTGCAAAGATGATGTAAATTTCACGCGTTCGGAACGGGGTCTAGATGCCTGTGTACAGATGATACAGTTCAGGCCGCCGTGCGGGCAACATTTTGGTGTCGAGAGTCCATGCTATGTCTTGCATCCATTCCTTCACAACAACTTGTGGGCTCGTCGCATAATGTGGCAACGCGTGATAATTCTTTCGTTTCATTCGCATGTGGAGACTGAATTGTGGCGAAGCTAGTAGACGGTATTAGTCTTTAATCGACCTCACAGTTACGGCGTCCTAGTACTCCAACATTGAGATGTAAGCTCAATGCTTGCCTGTTTCATCGTGTGTTGTCTGTACAAGTGGAATCTCTTTAGTAATCTAAACCCATTAGCTCCGTGTGCGCTGGCTGGCCAACGGGTGATCCTGAAACGGTTGATTCAGCTGATTCATATATACACTGTGTCAAAAGATAATCAGCCCTATTTACCAAAAGCTCCTCCCGATTTGTGGACGCGTTCCAAATGCCGTCTCATATTGGACGAGACACTGAAACTTCGACGACAGTCCGGGCATTTGTATGCTAACGAAACACACGTGATAAATTATTAGTTCTATTTAGTCGCGTAAGCTCGTCACGTACGTCTTTCGCCACTGTGAGTGGTCAGATGGTTCTGCTCCGGACCAACCGACTCTCAGCGTGATGACTCAAAATATTAGTAAAGAAAGCTCCAACCTTCAATGTGCTATTCTTCTGGAAGCGCCTCCCACATTCCATACATGAATATTTACCACTAGAATTAGTTATCGCAACTTCTTTTGCAACTTCATTGTGGTCGTCTCTCATCGAAGATCGCTTGTGAGATAATTCTTGTTCAGAGGTTAACAGGAAAACGTCGTATGAATGCGTGGGAGAATTCTGGGATTGGCAGGCGCGTTCGCTTCGCGTCGGTTCTTCGAAAGAGCATCCGCGTTGGGCTGGACGCGCTTTCAAATTGCCTGTTGTGGGTAATAAGTAAGACGATGGAGGAGAGTGAGGCTCTGCTCTGGATGAGGCTAAAGATTGAATAGGGGGGAGTTTAGCCTTCTGGGAATGATCAAGTTCTATCAGACAAAGCTGCTATACTGTAAGAATGTGCACCTACAGGGGTGCTAACTTGGGAAGTAGAGGCGAAGGACGAGGGGGTGAAACTGTCATCATAGGTGCGATTATAACGAGGCTTAGGCCTGGGAGTAGGACATTCAAGCATGTCTAAATATCAGCGAAGTGTTAACATGGTCATATCGGTCCAATAAACTACAAACACGCACCACCTAGAACCTCGCGTAGTCGCGGCAAAACGCTTTGCTCATGCTTGACGTCTTGAGCACCGTAATTAATGCGTGTTGAACTATTAGACATGACTAGATATCTTCGGCTGATGTGTATTCAGGCTATTTAGTATGGAGCCCTCGGTCACGTTGAGCGTCAATGTGGTTGGTAACTAAATCCGTAATCGCAGCGCTAGTTAGAATTGTATGTTATTGTGCTTCATCAGAGCATCCGGCTCGAAAATCTGTTCAGATTGCTGAGCGATTCCAATGGCGGTAGAAGATATTTTGCTTTTCAAAACGTGTCCAATGGGCAACCCATGACAGTTTCCAGCGCTTCTGCAAAAAAAAAAAAAAAAAATTCAGCGTCTTAGGTGATAACCGCATAGCTGGCGCCAGGAATAGCGTGAGACCGTGGATATGAGAATGGTCAGTCAGTATGTACTGCAATAATGACTCGTTATTATCGCAATCTCTTTTAAAGATCAAGCCTTCGACACCCACCTTTCTAACGCCAGTAAAAGTATAAAAAGGTGAGTGATTCCATTCAATACTTAGTCAAGAGGCAATGGTTATCTCCAGAGGGAAAGCAGAGCCCTGATGAGCCACGTCACGACGTACTACAACGGCTAGACCCAGCGTCAGTGACTGAGTGATGCACACAAGAGTCCAGAGTCATTAAAGTAGCCAAGGAAAAGAGACTTCGGAGCTAGAAGAGACCTAATTCACCGACCTGATGCCGAGGGGTACTAGACGCTGCAAGAGGCATATGATAATCCTGAGGATACTTGCTTGGTGAAATAGTGAGAACAGCGGAGATGGCTACTTCAATATTTCACATGCCGCTGGAGCTTTGTTCTCAGCTGAGCGCTGATGGGTCACACGGTGTTGGCCTGACGGCGTCTCTCACTTTTTTTGATTGGGAAATAAGTGTAAACATATTAGTCTCAGAATGTCACTCAATGGTATTGAACGTATTTAATAGTGTCTGTCGCATAATCTCCTCCGCTTTTCTAGTCATCCTCATCGCCTATCATATCCCAGACAGACATCCCCTACCGACTGATCCCCGACTCCGACGGAAAGGAGGGGAGGCAAGCTTGGATATACATGTGCCTTTACGGATTATATTTGTGTATCCCGTCCTAATACTGCCCCTTATCTGGAAATCTTTCAGTGACCCTGCGCGCGTTTTTCTTTCATTATACTACTTATTCTCGTATGTAAAGCTTAGAGACCCGGTAGCGGTCGAGAAATGAAGGGTAGATAGTAAAAACATGTTGACAGCACTGTGAACCGTACGCGTCTTGCATAGAGCTTCGCCCCAAAAGAC
Source organism: Ramaria cf. rubripermanens (assembly GCA_003316465.1). Classification (NCBI taxonomy): domain Eukaryota; kingdom Fungi; phylum Basidiomycota; class Agaricomycetes; order Gomphales; family Gomphaceae; genus Ramaria; species Ramaria cf. rubripermanens. The sequence continues at coordinate 8,981 of QFFB01005644.1, forward strand.
GAAAAATTTGGATGAAAAAAAAAAAAAAGACCAATGGATTGGCTAAAATCGGACAATATCACATGGGGCTGCTGTTCTTGGGGGAATTTAGAATCCGACGGCACGCCGTTACAGGCAGTATCAAATATCTTCGTGCGATGAGTTCCCTTCTGTTCTTGGGCGACTCCGGGCACAGTCTTAGACCCTGCGACTTCCACCTATGTCGAGACTTGCTCCTGCACGCACGCCTGCCCGGTTAATCCGCAGCACACGGGATATTTCTTACAATCGTCTGCAACACTGAATAGGGCGGGTAAATGGGCAGGCCATTCACCTAGACTCGTGACCAGTCTGTTTGAGTGTTTGATACTAAGGGTCGAAATAGACTGGGGAACACGATTTATGAGAGAGCTCCTGCCGGAATGCCCCGGACCCGAGAACATGGCTTCAAGTCGATCGATTCTCGCTGAAGTTTAAAAATAAAGTTGATGGCCGAACACGTACGATTCCGTCTGACAACTAGCCGCCTGTCGTCGAAAATAACCTGCAGTCTCAGTGTATATGTTACCAATAATTATTAGCAAACTGAAATGAAAATATCAGGCACACCATTCAGTTGAGCTAATAATTATTGGTAACATATACACTCTAAAAACCACTATTCCCCAACACCACCAGAAAATATGAACTGGGGTTCAATCAAAAGCTCTCTATGAGCACATTCTGGGAAAATCATCTGTTTCATCATATTTTCAATATTTATTCAGCTATATGTAAACCTTTGTGTTGAATATTCTTAGTACCACCATGAGTGCTGCTTCTTGCCCCCTTGAACAACATTGATCCTCCAGGCTTATTAGGCTAGATTAAGTTCATAGTAATGAATTGCTAGTGTGGCCAATACAGCCTGCATAGTAATTCTATGTTGATTTATTTGATGGACCTTTATCGACTTTTGGGGCCGCAGACGTCGTCTTTCATGTGCCAGTGCTAAGACTCCTTCAGGGCTTCGTTTCCGCGTATGGAGATCTTCCGAGTGCCCACCCACATGGTTTGGAGCCAAGCTGTCGGTTGAAGTATCGCTTTCCATCCCTCGGCAGTCTTCACAAGTCGAATTAAGGCAGTTGATCTGTAGCTAAAGCAGATGCGATCTCCGGATCTGGAGCTAGAGCTAAAGATAACCCAGTCTTTGCGTTTTGTTGGTTGCTGCCTGTTCCACTCGAGCTGCGGTTTAGAATGGGTTTATCTGATCGGTTGGTATTGAGATCTGGAAGGGCACATGGTGAGCCTCATAGGGCCGTCATAGGTTCGAAGTCGGATACATTTGGAAGGGTCATGGGATCCGACAGTGAATTCCCAGCACGAGGGCTACTAGTGTTGTGAAGGGCGTCGTTCTTAGCTTGCCGCCCGCGTCTACAGAATTTCTTAGGGGACGACCGGGCCGTCATTTGCCAGGCGGCATGATGATCTATGCCACATAACGCAGTAGCATACAGCTTGGGGTAATCAAACTGTGAGCAAAGTGTCAGCAACCTGAGTATACAGCATATCAAAGCATAGACAAACCACAAAGCATATGGTGGAAAGGTGGTCCAGCTCATTGTTGTTGTCCAGAGTGGTTGATCATTGTCCAGACACATCAAAGTGCATTGGATGTACTAAAGATAGCATGTTACGGCGTCCATTATCAACATGCGAAAATTCACAAAACTGCGCGTACCTTACGCTTGCAAAGTCAAATGATCAGAGTAACCTCAGATTGATATATGCTTTGACCCCTCCATCTCAGGGCACGGCCCTCAATGGCATAATAATCATACAGATTTAGGGATGACAGGACCAAGCGGACATCCGAACTAAGCCGATGATCAGAACAGTCATGGTGACCAGAGGTGTGCTATAGAACACCCTGACACAGAAATGTAAATCGGTGGGACATTATTTGTTTTTGCATATATAAACATGCAGAAACATGAAGACTGAGTATACTTCCTGTCTCCACCAGACTAGTAACAAACGGCAGGGAAAAGATGTTGTTGCAACAGTACTTGCGGTAAGCGGGATGAAGACAGTAATGAGAAATTATTCAGACGTACTATGCATTCTGAACTTCTTGTACAGCTGTTCCAGTGACCTTTGTAAAAAAACCATTTTCTCCTTATGTAACATTCCGTGGGGTGCAACGAATAGTGTTCCGCTCTGAGGACTTAGTACTAAGTAACTGAGGTCGAGCAGTGACTAAGCACCAAAGCAAAAGTTCTAAGCGCCTGTTCTTTAGCTATGCGCAAGCAGCTGGATTCTCGAATACCAATTCTGATCAATAACAATGTTAAGAAAAACCATAGATCCTTCGTGGTTCTTGTTGGTGATAAAGGAAGAGATCAAGTATGTTTCAAAACCTTGTAGCCTCCAGGCGGTGCTGATAGACACTGTCTCGTAGATCGTGAATCTGCATTTCCTACTCTCTCAAGCCCGTGTTTCTGCTAGACCATCTGTGCTGTGGTGCTACAAGAAGGAGCTTGGCTTCACAAGGTGTGTATATTTTTTATCCAAGCTTCTAAATACCACATGTTAATATGTACCTACTAGTCATCGCAAAAAGCGAGAGGCTAGGATCAAGCGAGATGTGAAACGAGGTGTCCGTGAGGCTAACGAACAGAACCCTTTTGAGATATTCGTGACCGTAACTGATATACGTTACACGTCAGTACACAATTTTTCCGCTGTTATTTGAAGCGCCTGACGTCGATGACTAGTTACTACAAAGAGTCTCATAAAATCCTGGGCAATACCTTTGGGATGTGCGTTCTTCAAGATTTTGAAGCCATCACTCCAAACCTGCTGGCACGGACAATAGAGACTGTGGAAGGAGGTGGTTTGGTTGTCTTGTTACTTAAGAGCATGTCGTCTCTGAGACAACTCTACACGATGACCATGGTATGGTGTAGCTTTTCACGTGTGTATAGACCGTCTAAAATGCATTTGCTAGGATGTGCACGCTCGATATCGTACATCGGCTCATGACTCCGTGGTCGCCCGGTTCAATGAGCGATTCATACTTTCGCTAGGGTCATGTGAAGATTGTCTCGTACTCGATGATGAACTCAACGTTCTTCCTATCTCCAGAGGCAAGGACATCATGCCTCTCGAGGACAACGACGCAAAAGGAAAAGGCAAACTGGAAACCGATTTGAAGGAGTTAAAAGATAACCTAGCCGATACCAAACCTGTCGGGGACCTCGTTAAATTGGCCAAAACTATAGACCAAGTGCGTTGCATACTTGGGTGTCGTCACATTTTTGACTGCATTATAGGCCCAAGCTGTACTAACCTTTGTGGATGCAATCGCTGAGAAGACACTCTCGTCCACAGTTACGCTGACAGCTGCTCGCGGTCGTGGAAAATCCGCTGCTTTGGGACTTGCCATCGCTGCGGCACTCGCCCATGGTTATTCCAATATTTTTGTCACCAGTCCTAGCCCTGAGAATTTGAAAACGGTGTTCCAATTCATTTTCAAGGGCATGGACGTTCTTGGCTATGAGGAGCATCTTGAATACGACATCGCGCAGAGCACTAATCCTGAATTTAACAAGGCGATTGTGAGGGTCAACGTCTTCCGTGAGCATCGTCAGACCATACAAGTGAGTACTTGAGGTATGCCATCGGTGCTGTAGCATTTAACCATTTTCACAGTATATCCAACCTGAGGATGCACATGTTCTTGGCCAAGCTGAACTTGTGATTATCGATGAAGCTGCAGCAATCCCTCTACCTTTAGTCCGAAATCTTATTGGCCCCTACCTCGTCTTCATGGCATCTACTATCAACGGCTACGAAGGCACTGGCAGGTCACTCTCGATCAAACTTATCCAGCAGCTCCGCGAGAGTGCTCGCATGTCCTCCACTAACAAAGAATCTGCGGCTGGGGAGATGACCGCATCGACGTCCACTAAGAAAACGGCCCCGAATGCACCCCCAAAGTCTCGTACGCTCCGCGAGATTAAATTAGAAACACCCATACGATATGGCGCTGGGGATAAGGTGGAGAAGTGGCTAAATTCCATCCTGTGTCTGGATGCCACCGTCGTATCGAAGTCTCTGTCTGCCCAGGGCTGCCCACATCCTTCCAAATGCGAGTTGTACTACGTCTCTCGTGACACGTTGTTCAGTTATCACCCTGCCTCCGAACTTTTTCTACAGCGCATGATGGCGCTGTATGTCGCTAGCCACTATAAGAACCAGCCGAACGACCTCCAGCTTATGTCTGATGCGCCAGCTCATCATCTATTTGTGCTATTGCCGCCGGTGAAAGATGACGAGAGTACACTCCCAGAGCCCTTGGCCGTGTTACAAGTGGCATTGGAGGGGAATATCAGTAAGCAATCCATCCTAGATGGGTTGAGCAGAGGTACAAGAACAGGTGGTGATATGATTCCATGGTTGGTATCACAACAGGTACAGCTTGATCTGGCTCACGTTTCTAATCGACAGAACTGACTCGAGTATGTTCCACAGTTCCAAGAGAGCAAGTTCGCATCGCTATCGGGAGCACGAGTGGTTCGAATAGCAACACACCCCGATTACATCAACGTGCTTCCCACTTTTTTCCATGGCTTATATCTCGTATTAACGTGAATATATAGATGGGATATGGAGCACGAGCCTTACAGGCTTTGAACTCCTTTTACAACGGAGAATACTTCAATGTCGACGAGGCGTCTTTACCTGAGACTGATGCCGAAGCGTTGGAGTCCTTTGCGCGTGCATCAAGGATTGATGAGGTATGGCGTGGTCCATTGACCTTCTCAGTTGTTTTTGATCCCGTGTCCAGTCTACGACTCTTCTCACCGATAAGCCTACCATCCGTGCACCTTCGGCCATGCCACCGCTTTTGCAGCGGCTAACCGAACGCAAGCCTGAATCATTAGACTATATTGGCGTCTCATACGGACTCACGCCACAACTTCTTCGTTTTTGGAAGCGCGCGGGCTATGTTCCACTATATATTCGCCAGACCACGAACGAACTGACGGGCGAACATACCTGTGTCATGGTGAGAGGTGTCGGCGACGCGCATGGAGACAATGTAGAGTGGCTCGCAGAATTTGCAAAAGGTGTGCCACAAAGGCCGCAGCGCGTCTTTCTAATTCTTGACAAGGTTCCACACAGACTTTCGTCGACGGTTCCTCGCATTACTATCTTTTAAATTCCGCGAGTTCGGTAGTGTCACTGCGTTGAGCGTAATCGAGGCGATTAACGCTGGTGTGAAGCTCGATTCTGGACCATCCATGAGTATGTACCAAATCATTAGATTCTACTCTTCGGGTTTGAACCAACCTCATATAGACATAACTCCCCAAGAGCTCATCTTCCTCCTTAGTCCTTTCGATCTCAAACGCCTTGAATCATACGCCAACAACATGTTAGATTACCACGTCATTCTTGACATACTGCCCATCATCGCTTCGTTATATTTTGAGAAACGACTGGGCCAGGAGATAAAATTAAGTGCCGTTCAAAGCTCAATCCTGCTTGCAGTAGGACTCCAGCGGAAAACGGTGGAAGAAGTTGAGGTGAGAGTGCAAATTCAATGTTAAACGAGACCCTCAACGTCAAGTTGCTAGAACGAGCTGCAACTTCCGGTGTCTCAGGCACTCGCACTTTTCGTCAAATCGATCCGCAAAATCAATAATCAGCTTGAGGCGCTACAGAAGGCCGCTGTCAGCGCTGAACCCCCTCAGGCTCCATCCGTGACACGACAACCCTTGGATGGTATCACAGCAGTCACGGCCGAGAGGTCGTGGAAACCGCTTGAGGAGGATCTGGATGAGGAACTGGCCGACGCTGGCGACGAGGAAACGAAAAAGCTTCGGGAGCGACAACGCGAGATGATTGACGCCCTCGATCTAAGCAAGTGAGCCGCTATGTCTCTTCCATGCCATTACTCATTTCTGACCATTAAGACTTTAACTAGATACGCCATCGATACCTCAAGAGCAGATTGGCAAGACGCCGAGCAGCAGGTCGCCCGAAATTCAGGCTTAAAGGGGAAATCAGATGTGGTCAGCGTCAAGAGCACTGGAGGCATCAAACGGAAAGCTGAAGAGGAAGGTGTTCATAATGGAACTCCATCTGCAGGAACGGACAAAAAGACGCGTAGGGGGAAAAAGGCGAAACGATGACGTATTTCATGGTTGGATAATATCACTTACCCGCCCTTTGCCTTAAGGGACGTAAGTTAAGCAACGGCACAACTTCCGAAGGTTAGAATGGCTTGGTGTCTGAGGCTGAAGTATTACATTCGGTCTACGTGATAAACGCGTGCTCCGGACCACAATAATCAAGTCTTGTCATTCCCTTTCTCGGGAGACACTCTCGAAGGGTTGTCAGTGTTAGAGGCATCTGGTGAAGCGGCCCCGTCTTCGGGGTCAATAAACTTGCTCATAGCAAACCAAGCATTACTGCTGCTATCCACAATTGCGCCGCCCACGTCGGCCCAGCCCATATCTTCTGGTAACCTGTCTTCGACGTATGCTTCTACTGCATTGTTACTTTTTGTGAATTCTTCAGCAATTTTTATAATAGCGGGGGGAAAGTCAAGTGAACGAGTCGATCGCGCTGCCATGGCATGGAAAAACCATGCATGGGCCGAGATAAAAAGAAAAATTGTGGCATCACGAGCGCGTGCCATCGAGGAACTGGGTGGAGCATAGCCTTTGAGGAACTGCGAGGTTATGGCATGAGTAACTGCTGAGTCTAAGCATGTCAGGATAAACCGTACTCGTTCAGGTCCTTGATGAACGAAATAGATAAGGACCGGTCGTAAACGAGACAACATCAGCTTGACATAAGTCTCGAATGACGCATCATGGCCTAATTCCTTGACGAGGCGCTTATCTGCTTCAGTGACAGCTACGGCAGCGTTTTCTAGGCTCTCTTGCGCATTTGTCAAGGCATCCTTGCCGCGCCTTGTTGCGTCTCCTGGATTCTGAACACGGTGGCCCCTGGGATGTCGCGGATAAGGTGAATTTTCTGCATAGCATTATGGAAAAGCTGCAGTCAGTATACACCGCAACTAAGTGTCTGAATAAACCACCTGTTGCTGAAAAACATCGGGAATTCAACTAATAAATCATAAGCGGCTAACTCTTTTCCTGTGTGACGAATTACCTGAAGATAATAGTTGACATTATGCAGGGCTTGAGATTGGGCCCCATGGCATATTCCTTGACTAAACAACTTCGGCCGGAGCAACCGGGCCCATGGATTCAACCATGCGCGAACAGACATGCTTGAAAGAATCCGTGGGATACTGATTTCGGTCACGTGAGAATTTGTCAACGCGCCATCCATGATTCTATACGTCGGGCCGCCTATAAGCTAGTAGTAGTATACTCACTTACCAGCAGCGACTACAAATGTACTGACACGCAACAATAAATTTATAAATTTCAGTCGTTATGTAAATATGGATGGAAGTATTATGTGGCAAGATGTGCCAGGCTACCAGCAGTTACTTAGCGCAATCACTTCACGACATATATTCCCAACCTCAATATTCTATATACAATCCTCGCTACTCCCTCCTGATAACCCCTCCACGTTATACTTGAAATTAATAATTGCGGATTACGAAATTTTACCGCAGCGTACGCATGGAGTAAAATGCCTTCACGCTAAGATGGTAAGGGTCAGTGTTTATGGGTTGTTTTGGAGCAATATATAGGAACGTACCACAGCAGGCACAGAGTGGTCGGGGACTCGGGCAAGGGGGGAGTGGAGGAATGCAAACAATATCACAATGCCTACGACTCAGGCCCTCTTCCAATGGAGTGCCAGGGGCAGCGGCTGCGAGGCAGACTAGTGCGAATAGTGTTGAGAGGGTGATTTGGAGTTGCATTGTCGATGCAGGTATATTACAGTGTTGAATCAATGATCCACGCTTTTATAGCAGGCTAGATGACTAGTGCCGCATGTACCTGTTTGCATATGACCGGTGCACCGAAAATAGATGCCACGCAACTATGATCAACTCCATCTCTGCTACATTGATGCATTGGCACGCCGTGCCCGATATATAGATATCTTATGTGCCCGCGTTGGTACCTCGACTAAAAATCTTCCAGCCATCATACATCAGGCTTATGATGGCGGAACATAATTTTATATCTGCTTGTTCAACATAGAACTTTGCCAGGCAAGTCCAATGCCACACATGATCTAAGACGGGATTGTATGCTGATTCCTGGGGCATGCCATAACTTAATGATTTGTCAAAGGCCAAATATGTGCGGTCCCTAGACTATATGGGCGCCGGACATGTGTGGCCATGCGTTACCAGCACCCCCTGGCAAGTGATAGGGAGTAGCCAAATTATGAATCTTGTAAATAGCCAGGATCGGCTGTGCGCCATGATCTCGAACATATATGACCCACTAATTGGAAGCACGGAACGTGCAGCAGCCGTTTGATCTGCCGAATGGAAACCTAGAGCAAGGGAGGGTGCTATCTGCCTGTTTATAGCACTGCATGTTAGTCAAGAAGATCAGGGGAGGAGCGGGCGCCAAAGTTCTAAGGATTTCATGATTGCAGTAACGCCCTTCGCGATCGGTGAGAGTTCGGTGAGCGTCCCGACGCAGTTCGATCTGTGAGCGCTTCTCAAGCTCGGCCTCAGCAGAAGGTACGAAAAGTTCATTCTCATCAGGGATATGTGCTCCGGTGGAAGCCCGGCGGACGATAGCTCCATCGAAGGCAGTGCTGGCGGTATCAGGGTCAGGGTGTACAACGAACTCGTCAGGGCAATCATCCACGGTGTGGTATCCCTTGGCCACGGGTCTGAGCACGGAGTACTCCGTAGAAAGGGTCAGCGCCGCTGGCGTCTCTGCTAAAGTTATTATAAAGGTCTACAGTGATCCACGCGTTAGTAGCAACTTCCACATAAAAAATTACTCATACACACCCTCTCGGGACATGCTGTCCACACTTTACATCTTGTTTAACATGGCTCTCGCTGGTCTGGTGATGGCCTCACCAACTTCCACAGTGTGCACCACAATTCTATCTGCACCGACTAATAGGCCATGTCCGTTAATTTGCACCAACCCACCGCCAGCTTGCACCGGGAACCTCGGCGACTTGTGCTGCTGCAGTGAGTTGCCATACAACGGACATGTTTAGACAAGTTATTCATCCTACCCAACGTAGCACCCGTCACGGTGACTGTACCCTGCTAAGCACATAGGCCACGGTTCGCAGATGGCGCGAAATGGATGGCCAGGCGAGCGTGTAACCACATCGAGCTTTGAAGATCATTAGTTCTAGATACTGAATATAATACAGAGAGGGAGTCGACGGCGATATGAATTGCGACCCAAAGCCACATGCGTCCGGTGATGAATAACTTTTAGACCGCAGTCGTAATCGCTTCATGGTGAATAGCCTAAAGGCAACACGCTGCAACAAACCGCTCAAGGTGATGCACTGAATGCAAGCGGTTTCCATAGCTGTGCGCATTTCAGGGCGCTGGCCTACAGTGGCATATGATTGCCATAAACAATGCAAGATCCATGAAAAAGATAAAAAGTTATCATACCTCATACAATGGGTATAAGGGATACAAGAGATGTTTGCCGGCAAAGGTAATTGAGACAGCATATGGATTTACAAATCAGCTAGCGGCCTTCAAACAAAGAGAAGCCATACCTTGTCATCAGTGTAGCCAACAGAATTCGTAGAGTTTGCTGAAGGCACCGGTAATCATAGGAATGCTGTGACTTCCGCAGCACCGGAGAACGAAGTTGAACAGCCCAAGAGTGTGTCCTTATTCATTTACCTAAAAATCTTGAGGCGGCGAAGGAGTGGCTGCAATGGCTATGCTCAATGGAGGGTCTACACGGCCTACTAGAGCAGGAAATCACAGCCGATGGCTATTGAGCTCTAAATGAGACAAACATCCACCGTCTCCGCTGTGGTCCATAGACCATAAGGTTTCATAAGGTATTGTAGACCTGACTGTAAGGACGACCTCATGGGCACAAGACCCATCCAAAGGTAGACGGCGCCCAACTGCAGAGTGCAAATAGTAGTGTTCGGTGAGCTATTATGTGGTGAAGTTGAGTACTCGATTTTACACAATTATGTAACCAATTGTTTCTTGGTAGGAAATCTGCCGACATGCCATGCGTAGCACAGCAATGAACTAATTACGGATTTACCACCTACACTGCTACAGACAAACAAGCTGTACGTTTGACGTTTGAGACATATATAAAGTGAGGGCGACTGCTCCCCTGCCCATTCCCAATTGCAAAGCACCTTTATCTCACTTCAATTAATCCAAGCTCACTACTATTTAAAGTACTTCGCTGGACTGTGCCTTTAATTTTTGATCACTACTAGTACCCATCCATGCCTTCTCCAGCCTCCGAGTCACACAGTGTGGCAGGTGCAACTACGGTGGTTGGCGGCGACCTTCCAGGTACCCTGGGCAAGGACTTCAGTGCACACTTTGACGGACTTGGGTCTGGCGCTGGAACTTCGACACTTGACGCTAAATTGCATGGTGCCAAGGCAAGGGAAGAAAAACGATCTGCACCTTTTGTTATTGCGGCGGAATACACCGACGAAAGTAGGCCATACTTTTTCAAGATTGGGAGGGACGGTGTCATCCCTGCTCTGCAAAAGTTGGATGCGGAGATGCGAAACGTTCGTGGCCACGAGCGTTATCACCTCACTTTAGACTAAATATCTTCTAGACTAATCACAACCATATTATTTCGCGCAAGGTACGTGAGCAGGACCACCCAGATATCCTTGGGCTGACGTGTATTCCTCAAAATATAGAGCCCCACAGACTGGATAGGGAAGGAGATCACCCCCGGAAAGATTGGACTTATCAACCACGGTGGTATGCCCAAAGTTCTGACTCGACCCGGACGCTACCCAGGATTTCCGTTTCGTAACTGGTGGGCCAGGTCATGGTGTGGCACCCAAGGCTGTACGTTGTGCTTCAAACTAGCTTTTCTCTTGCACAGAAGACGATAATTAATGTTGCATGGCTAGTATCCGACACTGTCGTCGAGTTTCTTGGCCTTACGGTCATACAAGTCTCCCAGAATCAAGCGGCTGTCATTTCAGACCCACAAAATCACATATTCGTGATAAAGAATGCCGGTTTGCTCTAATCTTTGTGTCCTGCATTCGGAAATTCAATCAATGCATAGGTTTTGTTGCCCTTGCTATCGAGGGGTCATATGATGTCCTTGCTGTCGTTGACCAGACTCATTTGCCAACGAAGGTGAAAGATCGGGTCACTGGGGCAATATTGGGTTCCACATACGAGGTAAAAATGAAGTCCAAGATCAGAGACTCCTCGTCCGAATATGTGGTAGCACTCTTGTGAGTTCCCGGTTACGGCCAATCCTAATTGAAACCTGAACGGACCACGTGACCTGGTAAACAGTCTCGATATCCCAGCAAACAATTGTGCTGTTCTCCAGCGCGGCGATGATTTGGAATTACTTGGCGCGGGACAGCATTACATTACCAACCCCAATGTGACCCTTCGTGGACTCTACACTTGCGGAGAAAATCAGATTGAGATGCCGACGAAAGACATGTTTGTGCCCGATGTTGTTTTCGAATCCTCGTGCCTGCTCTAACTGCCGCATGAATCAGCTATACCCGTGACCAAGTCCCCGTTAGCTTGACCATATATCTCAAGTGGCAACTCACCAGTCCCCTTATGGTCAGATAGTGTATTCCTATTCTACATTCATATATTTATTATTTGACCATCGCAGCTCACCACGCATGGCTACAACACCCCATATGATGCGCTGCGAGTGAGTAATCATATGGCAGCACACCAGCGATGACCATCTAACATTCTCTCAGGACAAAGCCCAGAGCGTGCTCACACAAATCGGTAACACGATCAGAGCTATTTGGAAAATAAGACACTAAATCTCATCTAGTCAGCCACCTCGACTACAGTGCTATGGTCAAACAACGCTCTCTCGGCGGAGACCATATGAAAACTGAAGGAGACGATCCGTCCGCCGCATTCCTGGATGCTCTGAGGACACAGGCAATGGATGAACTCCATCAGGCGGCCTTAGAATATGGCATAGTGCTCAAAGACCTCGGTAAGCAGTTCTCGTCTTCGCGTCCGTATCGATAGTCACAGTTGAGCTATGTCGAATTATGTTGTTTTTCTTATGTCGTCTTATTACGGGCCGTGTGCTGATAAAATGCTACACTCAGCTGTCATTGACCGTCAGTTCAAGGGTGATGTTGCACATCAAATGGAAAAGCTGACGACCAGAGGTCCGTTGTATTTTTTTCAAACGGTGCCTTCAACCTTTAATGAGGACGTATAGCATTACAAACACAGGTCGAGGCTGCGGTGAGTTTTGCCTTATACTCGACTCGTTCCCAAGCCAGATCCTAATACGCGGATTATAGAATGTGGATCGGGAGAATAGCAATAAGGTCAAACAAGAAGAGGGTGCACTTTCTGTTGCCCGTATCAAAGCACAAACTCGCAATGTGCGCAACAACACAGTCTTCGCGAATTCAATGACTCACTCATCTCTTTTCTTGCTAGACCCAAGCCGACGCAGATGCTTATAGTGCTGTGGCTGCTGCACGCGCGGCCGCACAAGCGCTTCAGATACAGACCGAGGCACAAGCAGAAGCTACACGTCTGAGTGCCAAAGCCGAAGCGGACGCCATTAGGCTTAAGGCACTTGCAGACGCTGAAGTCAAGGATCGGTTCGCGCAAGAGATGGAGCTCCGACGAATCGAGGTTGACCGCGTTAGGAGCTATGGTAATAAAACTATCTTTGTTCCAACAGCAGAAGCTGGTAGCAGGGCTGGCGACGCAGTGGCTTTCGGCTTGGCTGCGAGCTTGGGGGGGAGAGAGGGAAAGTGAACGAGAATTAACCTCAAGTGTGCTACAGTTTCATGCCTTGACATCTTAAATATGAGGTACACGCTCCAAGGTATTTCTTCAATTAAGTGTTAGTGATACGATTTTCCACCGCCTTTCCTTTCCTTCACCAATCTACTATGTATGGACTCCACTCTTTTCCCCTTGTGTCTCTTATCTCGCTCTGTACTCTGTACATGATAGCTATCAGTCAATATACCTAAATCTATCTTTGAGTAAATAGAGCAGTATAAGCGAAGTAAAATATTGGAACTCCGGCGGTGACTCCACTCATCATCAGTTCAAAGTCGCTTCGAGCTTTTGTTTATCCGATCAACTTCGAGCACTTCTGCTAGTATAATGCAAAGCATTACTGGGGCATGTAATCACGAAAGAATAACAGCTGTTGTCACAGCCCCATTCATTGTCACATAATTTTTTCTGTAATTCTTCTGTCGGAGGCAACCCGGGGGTCTCTGAGAGCTACCTAACGATCGATGTTCCACTTCCTTACTAATGGGTGTTTTTGTCCACACTTCAACGTTCCACAGGTTTAGGGCGCTTGAATCAATCTACAAATTACTGGCACTCCACACCGTAACATTACGCACTCGAAGGCTGCCACTCACCACCACTACCACTTGCGCCTCCTTTGTGTCTCACGTCAGCAACTGGCCTTCTATTATGTTTGGCTACTGGAATGAAGAAACTAATGCTACATGTCGATGCGGCGCCAGCGCAGAAGAGAGCTGGGGCTACTGCTCGAGGGAGTGCGGAGTTGCAGAGGCTTTGGATCAACTCAACTCTGGTTTAATATCTCCCACACCCTTACCACGCGGCCTACCTTCAAGCTCTCAAGACTCACTTAGGATGTATTCAAGACTACAGCGTTCACGTGTCTCCGAGGATAGGCTCACTATTGATATAATTTTGGAGGCCCTTGATTACGACCCTCGGGGTGCCACCAAAAGACTATCGCAGTACCCTCCATTGAGATCCGATGACGACGCGCAGGATCTTATTGACCCGTCCATGTACACTTCTTGTGCCGTCCATGCATGTGGGAAAAGAAATTGCAGTCCACAAGACAATATCCACTTGTGGAGACCCAAACGTCTTTGGGAGGAAAGCTGGTGCTCCAATTCTTCCGATAGTTTCACGGAATCATCAGTGTCTTGCGATTCTTCGATGATGACATCCTTATATTCGGTTGACCTCATTGCTACTGACGATCACACATGGATCATGCGAGATAGTATGTTCTGAATTTCTCTTGTTGTATCAAGTCTTGATGATTGCTTGTTCGCTGACCAGGTCTCTCGTCCGTTCAAAGTCACGATTACAACGAAGCGACATGTAATATACTTACTCCCAGACCCTCTTCAAAGTCAAGACACTGCAACACAAGAATCCCCCGCACGCTGAGGAAGGCTTCAAGTAGACTTTTCACAAATTTCGATGGACCCTCTAGTCCTACATGCCAAATAACGCGTTCCCACTCTCCAGTCTTCCCAGGCGCGAAATACCTCACGCCTGCCCGCCAACTCACTCGGCCACGACATACTTACGGTGAGAATGCAATTGGAATACCCCCAGCGTCCCATTTCAATATCGAACATAATGCCGCGTTGAATAATTTACTTTCACCATCTACCAAGCCTTCCGCTGATGGCCTGCATGCTTCTAATGTCTATCCTAACCCTGCCTTTGATCTTTTCACCCCGGGACAACGAGGAGGAATTTACTTTGAGAACTCCGTCTTTATTACACCTTCTCTGGGCAACGATGAATTTTCAACCTTCATGAACAGTTCCTAAGTGAAATGATTTCCTGACTTAACTTAAAAACAGCACACAGGAACTTTATAATCTTATGTGCATGCTGTGATAGTGTGCAATTATATGTGGAGTATGCTATTTGACCTGTCTATGCGAAAATATTATTGCTGGAAATGAGACCCCACCACACGAACTAATTTGTTCACCATGATCAGATCATGTATACACGGAGTGTGGCCATAAGCCCCCCTCCCCCTCAGGCTGCCAAGGGCTCATGGTAGCTATAAGTGATGTCAGACAGCTGTGCACTCAATCTCTTTGCAGAGTCATCTGAGGATAATAACCCTAACCAGTTGGTTCTTGAAGGCAAATCCGACGCTTCCGGCTGTTCTAAACTAGTGTAATTATCCGGTTATGAAATATTGAATACCCATAATATTGTGATACGCGTATGCACGATTGGCCAGAAGGAATATCGAAGCTTGCCCGTTGCGGCTAAGTGATTGTGTGACGCCACCACAGCCTTTATAACTCCGCCATTAGATCTTGTTTCTGCTCTACGAGTCGACCTGCCTGTCTCTCGACGGGGCCCACTGGCCTGGTGTTCCAACAAGCATGATTCGAGATGTCTGGCAGACGAACTTGGAAATGGAGATGCGGAACATCCGAAGTGTTATTGACCGCTACCCATACGTGGCAATGGTATGTGCTACAGTCCTCCTTAGTCTTGTTTTGGACTCGCTTTCATCTCTTGATGTTCGTAGGATACTGAATTTCCTGGGGTGGTAGCGCGTCCCATTGGCTCATTTAAAACATCTTCCGACTATCACTACCAAACCATGCGGTGTAATGTCGAGCTCCTCAAACTGATACAGATTGGAATCACATTAGCCGACGATGATGGAAACTACCCTCAGGATGTTTCAACTTGGCAGTTTAACTTCCGTTTCAGTGTCAAGTGAGTCTAGGTATATTGCCCTGTTAAAAGTATCTTACTAAAACTCAGCTTGCTGTCTGCCGCGTCAGTGATGACATGTATGCTCCTGACTCTCTTGAACTACTTCAAAAGTCTGGTATTGACTTCCAACGGCACGAGGAGTTCGGCATCATACCCAATGACTTCGCCGAGCTTCTTATCACATCGGGTCTGGTTCTGTCTGATATAACGAAGTGGATATCTTTCCATAGGTAGGCTTTCTTCTGTGTCCTTCTTTTACATTGAATGAATGTAACATGCAGTGGATACGACTTTGGGTATCTCGTCAAACTTCTCACAAACGCTTGTTTGCCAAATGATGAAAAGGAGTTTTTTGATCTTCTTCATATTTGGTTCCCCTCCATATACGATGTTAAATTCATCATGCGAGCTTGT
This sequence comes from Ramaria cf. rubripermanens, assembly GCA_003316465.1. Classification (NCBI taxonomy): domain Eukaryota; kingdom Fungi; phylum Basidiomycota; class Agaricomycetes; order Gomphales; family Gomphaceae; genus Ramaria; species Ramaria cf. rubripermanens. The sequence goes on from QFFB01005644.1 coordinate 25,041, forward strand.
AAGCCGTTAAAAGGTGGTCTGCAAGACGTTGCAGATGACCTCGGTGTACGTGATGTCGGTTGTTTTCCATCCTTTCCAATGCCTATCGAGTAACTTTGTCTTCGACTTACATTTTTTATCTTTTAAGGTAATGCGAATAGGGTCATCTCAAGCAGGCTCTGACTCCCTTCTTACATCCGCGACTTTCTTCAAAATGCGTGAGATATACTTTGCAGACAAGCTGGATGATGACCAATTCAACGGGACCCTTTATGGCCTGGGATCCTCGTATGCCAATGGCAACCTCGTATCCGAACCTGATCGTGCGGGAGCAACGGCGGCAGAACGAGATCGGGGCCCTCCTCCACCCACACCACAGCAGCAACAACAGCAGCAGCAGCAGCAACAACAACAACAAGTACAACAGGGTCAAGGCCTAACTGGTCCTGGTCCCCCAGGTCTGGCTAGTGGAGTTCCTACACCGGGTCTTGGAGGTGGGTTCCCTACACCGCTGGCCACGCCGTTTGCACCAGGCATGGGGGGTAATCCATTCGTACGAAATGCCATGGGCACCGTGGGTGGAGATCGGTAGCCCAACGTCAGATTATTAGACGTCAAGATAATAATCATGTATACCTATCACTTGTTTGTATTGTGCTGTATTTTTGGACCCGCCGTCACCTAAACGACTTTACAACGAAGACTGAATTATAATTATTACAGTAAGGATGAATATGAGCAAACTCGTTTGACAGCGGCGCCGAATTCTATGCAACCGACCCATCGTGGCGACATCACCTCATAAGGAATATTCTGGATGCTAAGCAAACGGTCAACCATTATGGAACCCGTATACATATTACATATACCGTTCGAGCTTACGAACGTGTACGAGGATTAACTTCTAGTAAAGTCTGCTCTGCAACATGACAAGCGTATCGTAGTCCGTAGACAGGAACTGCTCGGAGTAATTATACTCCGAGTCATTCGCACCACGCCAGTCTATGATAGCCACGGATAGCCACGAATCGCCCAGAACTGTCGAGGGCTCAAACGGCCATCCGCACTCACGTACAAATCCCACACGCCACACAATGAACCCAAATCTTTGGCAGAACACCACCCGTGCCCAGGTTCCAGAACACATGGTCTCATGCGGGACTATTGTATTTGCTTGCTACACTCGTGTCTGAGAGATAGAAGATGGCGAGGAAACACAAGAACTTTGACCCATCGAGTCTTCGACTTGAGAGCACACGGTCCAACCATAACTTGTACAATTACTTGGCGCCACCCATCGATGTTTAAGAAGAGATTGTTCCGGAACGTGGCGGGAGGTCTAACGTGGGGAACGGTTTCGTGAATTGCTGTGCGTCGTCCCCATCGTTGGGAACTTTGGCTCCTTCAAATTCTTCCTAAATGCAATTACATTTTTATGGTACGTTAGTGTTCCTCGAGGTTCGTGTGAGCTCTGGGCGTCCTTATACTGGGGATACTGACAGAACGTGTGATCCCATCACCTTTACGACGCTGGTTAACCAAGAGCCCCATCCGATTCATCGCCGTCAACTTGAAGTGTGCATCCTATACACTGGCTGTCACAGGCTGGAAGGGGTGTCTAAGGACAAGTACAATGTTGAACCCGGTCTGGTCCTAGTTGTCCTGGTTGAGTCGGGATTTTGCATGCATGTAGACACCCATCCCAACCAGGACCACTAAATATCCGTGGCTCTCACTCACTTGACAAACATCGTACGGAACCAATCACTACGTGACCTCTGATGGTCCAGGAATATCAGCGTCGTACACGAGGACTAGCATATCTCGCACATATGCTCGAAACAGAGGTCGATAGCTGTGGCTGGAGAACCCAAGAGTGAACGCTGGTCTGCTAGCAAATGCTTGCACGTGGCAACATGAGTCCCGCCTCCCAACTTCTCAGGAGTGGTCGAGCTCTGAATCTGCGACGTGGACTGCTGGCCCATGCCCGCCCATGCCCAGTTTATGGCTGCTGGAGGATATGCCGGGGGGTGCTTAGATCTGGTCTTGTAAGCTGTATATATACCTAGCTCACATGTACTAATACTCATTTGTTGTGAGTGAATCCTGACAAATTCAAACAGGTGCTGCGCATAGTTGTACTTTCAATTGGGTAAGTCGATGCTTGACACTTGGGACCCATCGTTTTCAAGATACGACAGGTGTAAATTATGTTATAAAGAATGCAGGAAAGGACATTTAAGGACAGTCAATTGATTTTATTTCATTTTATCACTATGGACTCTCTAGTCAGCTTCACCCCTTCTATTCCAATCATATTTCTCTACATCTATCCACTGCTTATCATCTGGATATTTCACATGGACAGTTTTATCACTCCTTGCTTCCCATCTACCAAATCACCATTTCCACCAAGTTGAGATGCATACTGCATAACACTGAGTTGACAACAATCATCGCCAAACATGAGTCGAAGTGTGTATCATTGCATACATTTCATATGAGGTGCATACATGTGCAATGAGTTGAGTTGAGGCACAATTATATGTGTAGTATCTTCATTCTATTTTTATTTATTTACTGATCAGATTGTTTGGAACCACCTGATTACATACAGGTTATCATTAGGTTATTATTATATTACTAGACATATGACCTTGTTATAATCACTGTTTTTCCTTGCAGTGTTCAGTGAACAAAGTCTTGCCCTACTTACAATCTCATACTTTGCTGAGCTTGATCCCTCTGCCCCTACCAAGTGACAACCAACCCATCACCATTCACTGTTCGCTAGACACCTTTGCCATCATCATGAGACTCTTCAGCTCTGTTTTGCCTTCTTTGTTCCTCACACTGCAGGATACAGAGGCATCAGATAGAAGCACATGCAAGGATTGTCTATTTGGGCCCCATGGAAGAACCCCATCATGGACCTGACTGCATTCATCTAGCATTTCACTCTTTGTCCATGTTTCAGTACAGTATATGTAATTGGCCTCATTTTTTTGTCCCTCAACATCCTGCTATCCCATTTGCTCCCCCCTACACTTGGATCTACTATAAGTACTCAACTTCCACATGTATATGCCTTAGCTTGATTACCATATGTCTACTACATGCTTGTTAAGTTCACAGATGATGGACCACAGAAGTGGAAGTGGAGATAAATGCAGACATGACCATGCTCCCCCCAGCCCTCTTTGCAATCTGTGCCCTCAAAGGAGTAACAGCCACCAGAGTGGAGGAAGAGACACTCTGAGATATCTGGAGAGAGCTCCAAGACAGAGAGAAGGAAGAGTCAGTAGTGAAGGTGGTGGAAGAACTCTGGAAGGGGCACTCAAAGTTAGTCTGAGCAGTGGAGTGATCTGAGCATGAAGGCCTGCTCCACTTCTGAGACAAGGTCTATGTTCCAGACAGAAGAGACCTCTGCTGGCACATTGTGTCCCAGCATCATGACAACTGGGTGGTGGGACATGCTGGCAGATGGAAGACACTGGAGTTAGTTGCCTGGAATTACTGGTGGCCACAGATGTCCTGTTACATTGGTCGGTATGTAAAAACATGTGACCTCTGCCTCCAGACCAAAGCCTAACGGCACCCACCTGTCGGAGAGTTAGTTCTGCTCCCAATCCTGGAGTTCCGTTGGGACACCATCAGCATTGACTTCATTGTTGAACTTCCAAAGTCCCATGCTATGACACCATGAACATTGTGGACTTGGTAAGCAAGGTGTCTCACTTCACACAATGATCACTGCCCTCAGCATGGCCTGCCTATTCCTTGCACATGTCTGGAAACTGCATGGACTTCTGAAGCAAGTTGCCTCTGACTGGGGTCTGCAGTTTGTAGCAGAGCTGACATGGGAGCTCTACCACCTACTTGGAAAAAAGCTGGCTGCCGCTACAGCCTACCATCTGCAGGGTGATGGACAGATGGAACAGGTCAATGAGGAACTGAAGCAGTATCTCTGCCTCTTTGTCAACAAGAGGCAAGATGACTGGGACGATGTAAGGGGAACCTCTGCAAAGCTTGCGAGATCCTTGTGAACTCTTTGTGAAGCCTTCACACCTTACATTCCACTCCATGTGAACATTCCTACGCCTTGTGAAATCCTTGCGAACTCTTTGCAAAGACTTCACACCTTACATTCCACTCCATGTGAACATTCCTACACCTTGCGAAGTCCTGCGAAGTCCATGCAAAGGGTACACAGTCCCTTCTGAAGTCTACCCCACCCAGTGCCACTTTGGCATTGGGCCTCTTGTTCCAGAGCTGTGCTGATCGGTCCCTTGACAGCTTCTGAACACCTCCTTGGTCCTGTCTGTAGTTCAGCACCCCTGTTGCTTATGTGAGTCAGGCTTCAGAGGTATGGGGTTGTGATTCCTGAGGTATATAGCTGTTAGCTAGTGGGCAAAGGCAATCCTTAGAGTTTTCTCTTAGGATTCCCCCTTCGCCAGGTTTGCCCTTGAATTGTATGTAGTTGTATATGACTTAGGATTCCCGCTTTGCCAGCGCACTGCTTGAGTGTAGAGCATCTGCCTAGGTTGCCCTCATAGACAAGCTGCTTCCAGTGGCAGAATTCTAGTACAACAACCATGTACATTCTGCCACACAGCAAACTCCTTCATACTTGACTCTGGAAGACACCCACAGATGGGTTCAAACTCCTGGCTGGAAACAGTCAATGAATTCTGAGACCAGATGGACCTGACCCTCACAGAGGCTAAGTCAGCTCTTGCAAAAGCCAAGGACAACATGGCATGGTACTACAACTGGCATTGAATTCTGGCACCAGAGTACCAAGTTGGAGACAAGGTGTACTTGGATGCAAGTGACATCTGCACTATGTGCCCCTTGCAGAAGCTTGCCTACTGCTACCTAGGCCCCTAAGCACTATCCCCTCCTTTAGGGTACACATCGCCTTGATGGGTCAAAGCGTCAGGGTTGGTGCCAAGTTTTCCAGCACAGGAAAAGATACTGACAAAGTCATGATACTCCTCTGGGACTACCATTTTAACCATTTCCTGTTTCTCTTCAGGCAACAGTTTCTTATGTGGTGAAGTGGTAGGAGCAGTGTCATTCCCCACAGCAAGCAGAGAAGTGGGTTCTGGGATTGTCATGTTACAGGTATATGTACCTTCACCCCTCGTATCAATAGTGTGAAGGCGGCAGCACCAATGATGCTAATGTAGGGTGCAGGTCACATTGTTGGTGGGTCGGGTGCCAAAGGTACAAATGGGAGTGGGTCTGCTATATTTGGTGATACTCGATGTGAATTTGGGGGAGGAGTTTATGAGGTATCCTTTGATGCTATTTTTGGCTGAATGGGTTCATTTTCTATTTTCTTGGGTATCTGAGCCAGTGAAGTAGAGGATTCAAGAATTGATGGAAGAAGAGATGACTCATAAAGTGTGCTTGGATCATACTCCAGGATGTATAGACATTCATTCTCCATGTCACCTGTCTGTGCGAAAACAGAAAGGGGTGGAATAGGAGGCTGAGAGTTATTCAGAGACTTGATGTGGCCATTTGCAATATTTTGTGCTATAGGTGGTGAGTGAGTTCCACCATCCACATTGCTCATCTGCTTGAAAACAGAAAGGGGCAAAATAGGAGTTTGAAAAGTATTAAGAGACTTGACATGGCCATTTGCAGTATTTGTGCTATAGGCGGTGAGCAAGTTTCAAGTGAATGCCAATCCAGGTAAGGGACTGGGATGTTCGTGGGTGATCCATTTGTGGTGTTGTTAAGACCGGGGGCCCTTGGGAGTGAGTTCGGACCGAGCTCGGCCGAGGAGTACTAGTGAGGGCTCGGCTTCAGCTTATGTGTTGTGCCATCCACTATTACACATGCCCTTGATTTCAGAGCGAGTTAGGACAAGAGGAGTGAAGGGACTAAGAGGCAATGGAGCAAGAAGCTAGTAAATGGTTCAAAGGGTATCTAGTTGGATTTCTGACTGAAGAGTAGGGTGCATACATAGCAAGACTTATATATGGATAACAGGGAACAGGGTTGGACAAACTAACTGAGGGAATCATAATGAAGCTCAGGGATGGATAAGAAAGGAGTTTGGGGGAGTGGAGTATAGGGAACGGGGATTGGGCTCAGGGTATGGGCTCGGGACGGGGTTAGTTGTCGAATGGGATCACTGGAGATTCGCGAGGGACCGGATCATAACAGGTGTTTGGGACATAACCCAAGGATTGCAGGGATATGTTTGAACCAAGAACTGATGGTGGTGAAGTCATCAAGACAGTGTGGAGTTTGGGGATAGTATCAAAAATTGTTGGTGAATTGACTGACGTATAGGCCAAGGCGACTGTCATGCATGAAAGCAAGGAAGCAGTGCTGAATGGCAGAGTAATAGTTAGTTTGCCCCAATCAATGATAGGTTTCGTGGCAATCAGCCAGGGGAGACTAAGTAAAATTGTTGCTGAAGGATGTAGCTTCATTATGAGCAGCAAAACATGCTGTGAAGATAAATCAGAGACTGTGAGCTCCATATCAAGATATTCATAAATAAAACCACTTGTTGTGGGTGTCCTGTTGAAGAGGCAGAACATAATTGGTAAGTGTAAATGCATGGAGATGAAGCTGGGGTGAGATGAAAAGGAGACATCAATAGCATTGCATGTAGCACCAGAATCCATAAGTGTTGGCACAGGGTCACAATGACCTGATATATGCACATGGAGGATGAAAGATAATTGAGAGTGAGAGCTGAGAGCAGTGAAGAGATTCAGTTCTGATTCAGGACATAAGGGAGATGGAGTGTAGAGAAATTCTAAGCGACCCATCATGTACACAGTTGGGGAGTTATGAACTAATTTTTCAAAGAGGAGCTGTGAGAATCTTCACCAGTGTCCTCCAGCATTGCTGACTGTGGCTTGCCTTTGAGGGTGAATGTTGCCTATCCTGTGGTAGAAGCTGGTTCCTGGTACTGACACTCCTTAGTGTGTCAGGTAGGGAGTTCCCCACAGTACAGGCAAAGGCCCTTTGCCTTGTGACATTCCTTTTCAGCTTTGGTTAGATGACCATTGGCATTGAGGATGCCGGTCAAGTCCTTCCTCTTATGTAAGTTATCTGGGTTTTTACACTGCAGTTGCTTAGGTAATTACAGTTGTTGACTGTTATTTACCATAGTTTCTGCCCTTGACACACAATTCTTCACACATACTATCACTACATACTTACTGCAATCCCACATATTAGTTGACTTTAGTTGAGTATCATGATAAGTGTGAGAATCTTACATCTTGCTAGCTTCTGCTATGGTTGCTGTGTTAATGCGAGTATTCACTTGCAGATTCGTGGCAGATTTGGAAGCTGGCAGGTGAACAGAGGTAGTGGTCTGTTTTTTGCCCTGTCATTCCCAGTATTGGTTGTCAATTTGGAGAGCCTGATGTTTAAGTTTGTTGAGGGTTCCAGGATGTTTGATGGCAAGCATGTGGTCTTTAATATGCTCAGCAAGGCTATGATAAAAGGCCTCGTATAAAGCGGCATCATTCCACTGTACATAAGATAACTCAGTGAAATTGGTCATATGATGATTAACATGATGGGTGTCAAGCATCTTGAGCTTGTGAATTGCTCACTCTGAGACTTGGATAATATCAGTCTGGCCGAATAGCGTATTGAGTTCTGTGACAAAAATAAGCCAACTGTTCCAAATAGCAGGTTTGGGGACAATGGTAAGGAAGGGTTGCCACTACATGAGTGCGATCACTGAGGTAGGATGCTGCATAGGAGACTCACTGGCGCACATTCTGAAACTTTTGTGGTTTGTTATTGAAGACCATAACATAGCTTGCAATGAATGTGCACAATAGGTGAGGCTCCTTTCCTGTAAATTTATCAGGTTCTGCTGCATCCAAATCACTGTCAGGTGCTCCCTGAGCATAAGGCATGGGATAAGGATAATAGGGATACCATGGGAAACCATGTTGGGGCCAATGTCCCCCCTGGAGATGGTGCACCGACCGGTGGTGGTCAGGGTGGACCAGTGAAATGTGGTGGGAAGGCTCTGAGAGGAGGCCTGGGTACTGCTGGCTAAGCCACATAGTGTTTACCAGGGATGTAACCTGCAAAGTTAGTAGCATCAGTTGTTGGGCTAGCGAAAGATGGGTAAGCATAGTAATGCTGTCTACTGAAAAAAGGGTCAGTATAATGACCAGGATTTGCTAAAGGTGCCTGTTGCTCAGGATAGTTTCTAGCAGATGGTAATGGATGTTGTTCTCATAAGAATAAATCATGAGCACTCTGATGGCTTGGCAAAGAATGATGAGAGTGATTAGCATGAGGTAACATTGATGGTAACCTCCCCTGGACCGGAGTTTGACTAGGTTGGTCCAGTCTAAGATGTAGTGGTGCATGGCAAGTTAAGGGTTGCTGCAAATAATGGATATCAATGAATGGGTTCAGGGTATTAACGGATACACCTGGTCCTCTGGGGTTAATAGTGGACTCTACCCCTGGCATATGAGGTTGTGTGAATTTGGATCAAAAGGGTGTATGTGAGATGCCTGCTAGGCAAGGGATGTTGGATGGGTAAGGGGGCTGGAATGAGCTAGAATTATTGGCCTGAATGTTGGGACTGTGTGGGTTGAGTACTTTTTGCAGTGGTTCCACAAATGACTGCTCTCTGGGCTCTGGTACTACTGTAGACTGAGGACATGGTGGTGAAAAGTGTTGTTCCCCCGGTGTTAATTTGTGATGTGGGTTGAAGTGTGTTGGAGATGCATGTTTGGGGATGGGATGCAAAGGAGTAATCTGTGTGGGCAGGGTTTGTAAGTATGCTTCAGAGCCAAGATGACACTGTTCTGAATAATATCTTCCCAAGGGTTCAGTGTCATTGTAAGGCTGTGAAGTTACCGCAACTGTGTTATAAGCGGATGTGGATCTTGCTACCACCGGCAATACTGTGGGTTGAGATGGGAGGGTTGCCGAAGTGGTGCGATGAGTTAATGTCATAGGGGTTGCTACTGGGCCAGTAGACCATGTCCTATACACAACAGGTTGTTACTCTTTCATTGAAGACATGGTAAAATTAATAGATGATTATGCTTTGACTGTAGGTGTTAGTTCAATTATACTGTCAAGATTGGATTTTAGGGTAAAGATATAACATCAGTGTAATTCTGACATGGGCCTGCAGTCATAGCAAATAACCCAAGAGGGGTACACAATCAATCACACATGTCCTTAAGGAAAGATCATCCTAGTTCAGGTGGTCCTTTCACTAATCCAAACACTCCTGTGAAGTGCTGTGAATAGCAGTCTTGGCGATGCCCCTAAGGGGGTGTAGTGAATAAGATCAAAGGTTCGAGCTAATCAATAGACACAACTACTGATGAGGCAGTGGATCATGTTACTAAGGTTTTTTTCTACTAGTAAGAGGTCAGAGTGACAAGGTAGACATATGTTAAGTTCATGGACATTACCTGGAACTTTGGAGGTCGGAGACTTGGAGGTAGGACTTCGAAGTAATACAAGGGGGGTAGGGACTTGGCTTCAACTTATGGGTTGTGCCACCTACTATCGTTTGGTCCCTAATTTCAGAGATTGGAGTATCAGAGGTTGCCTGGAGGTTCAAACTTGGAAGTATCACTAGTAGTATCTAACTACGGAGATAGTGATGTGAGAAGACTGGAGGTTGGTAACGGGAAATAAGTTGATATTTGAACTAAAGAATGGATACAAGATTGGAGGACTATTAATACCTTGTAACCTAATTGTATCCTAAGAACATATAGCAAGAAAGACATAAATGTAGAACAAGAAGGATATAAGAGTCAAATAATAATTGGAGTTCAGAATAGGGTTGGAGGTTCAGATTGAGCGAGGTACAAGTATTCTACTTTGGGTTGTGAATGAGGATTATACTTTAAGAGGCAAACAACAAGAACTAAAATGGAACATAATAGTTACTTCGGAGTTTGGAGGTCCGAAGGTTTAGAGTCTTGGTGTTAGATCTCAGGGATCTAACAACATATGATAATTGAACTAGAGAATTATACAGGTGGAATAGAAGTACTTATAGTAAAAAGCAAACGCAGGGGGGGGGACAGATAGAGAGAGGCTAGAACACTGTGGAGTCGTAGCATGTGCTAGGGCACAGAGTAAGGGTCAAACTATACCTTCATGGGGCAGGGTGGCTGATGGGGTCTATGAGTGAAACCTGTTGGCTATACTGGACTTCTGCTTGCACTCGGTGGCCCTGCACCCTGCAGAGTGGATGCAAATGATGCAAAATGACTGTGAAGTATTGTGACATGATAGCAAAGATAATGTTTGGCAACCAGTGAATAGGAGCAGGATAGACTTTGGGGACCTTGCTGATATTGGCATGATGGAAGCACGCAGGAGGGATTGACCTAATTTGTTAAACTTGAGATCTGAAAAACAGCAGTCATAGCATATAACTCCTCAACCTGGATATATGCTCAATTCATGATTGATCAAGCTCTTTTAGATGATTAACTCCCCAAGCAACACAGTAGGATGCAACCTGTACACTCACTTTGTTGTTCTACTCAATGTATACTTTCTAGGTCATCAGTGGTATATCTCACACTCCATATTGCTAGTTGTGACCCTTAGTGTTTTCAGTACCAACAGGTAGTGGCATAAGATAAGGAAGGTGTTGCAGTCATCCTCTGCAATACTGAGAAGGAGCACAAGTATAAGGCAATAGTATCAGGCACAACCTTCCTCGAGAGTTGTCTACATGTCAATCTCCAAGAGTATCTAAACTTAGAAATTGGTCTCAGGTCAATTACAGATCTTAATACAGCCCAAGGTGATTTGGTTCTGTGTTATCAGACAATCGTAAGCCTTATGTTTGGCCCTAAAATGGGTATGTAATTCGTTTCTGTTTCAATGTATTCAGAAGAACCCCCCCCAATTATACTCTGGACAAGGCTTCTCATCAAACATGGTAAGCTCAACTGGATGAACTTGTAGAATCTTTGATCTTCAACCTTCAAAAGAACAACCTTGTGACCATTAATGAAGGGGGTGATCATTTCATGTCAACAGAATACAGTGAAATAATGAGCTAGGTGAGACTGTTGTTATGTACATACAGGTTGCTCATACTGTCCTGAGTAGTTCTATATCTGCCTTTCAATGGTACATAATCTCATCTATGGAAACAGAAGTTGTTGTTTTTCATTGGTTTCAATAACTACAGATGAAATCAATACTCAAGCTATCCAATAAATCCACCTGTAAGGGCAACCTAAGCACACTCAAGCAGCACACTAGTGAAGGGGAAATCCTAAGTCATATACAACTAGATACAATGCAAGGGCATACCTTGCAAAGGGGAAATACTAAGAGAAAACTCTGAAGATCCCTTCACCCACTAGCTAACAACTATATACTTCAGGCATTATAACTCCACACCTCTGAAGCCTGAATCATATAAGCAACAGGGGTGTCAAAATACAGATGGGGCCAAGGAGGTGTTCAGAAGCTGCTAGGAGAAAGACCTGCAAAGCTCTGGGACAAGAGGCCCATTGCCAAAGTGGTGTTTGGTGGGATTGACTTTGGCAGGGCTGTGTACCCTTTGCATGCACTTTGCATGACTTCACAGGGCGTGTGAATGTTTGCATTTACATGGGGTACAAGGACTTCACAAGACTTCACAGGGGTTCCCCTCACATCCACTTTGGCAGGGCTGCAGGGCTGTGTATGCTTCATATGCACTTCACAGGACTTCAGCAGAGCATGGGAATGTTCACATTGAGTGGAATGTAGGGTGCAAGGACTTTGCAAGGAAAACAGAGGTTCCCCTCACACTACCATCCAGGATCTTGTTAACCCAGTTCCTTTGTTTTATCAGATGTTTGTCCTCACATATTGTTTGATATAGCTCAAATTGATCTCATCTGCTGAAGAGTCAGTTCATACCCTTCTCATATCAAATTCAATTTGTAATTTATTTTTTCTAGAATAGGTGATGTGCATCTTCATGCAGGAGAGAAGCAGGTAAGATGCACAGCCATTCAAAAGAACCTTCCTTTCTAAGCTGATCTGTGGGAAGGTATATAAGAAACTGTCAGACCACAACAACATCCAGTATCATGCCAAGATAGAAAAGGCTTCTGACAAGTTTTTCATAATTATGCATGTGGAATCTCCAGCATCTGGTCTTATGATGACATTCTGATATCATATCATAGGCAATGTTGGGTGGGATCTCTCTCTACTCACCAGAGTACAAGACAGTGGGCAGTCAACCATACCTAGAAGCTTTAGTGACCCTCAAACATGCAGTTCGCATTGCTCAAGGCAAGTTTCACAAACCCTTTCATATCATGATGAGAGGATTAACCTAATCCATATGATATACTGATAGCAATGGCTGAAATCACAATTGTCAAAAAATCAGGTGCAGTTCTCAAGTATGGCATGGAACTGTAAGTTAGGTCGGGTGTAAAAAATTCTCACTCAGTATGCCCATAATCAGTCTTTGAAGCCTAATGGCCAAGGTCTGGGAGGATAGACTAATAGTTCTGAGGCAGATTGAACAGATAGGTAAGAAAAGCATGAATGTGATAGCCTCACTGCTATCCTAGCATTATTCATTGACACATTCTGGCAGGTATTGGCTCAGAATGGCATCACAATGCTTGGGGCTCTTCAAAAACAAAACGTGTGCAGATTGAGCTGGTAAGCAGGTGATGCTTAGGTGTTTGTGACTTATTGGGATTGGGAGGTCTTCTAGCTTCTGAACCAGTGTGTGCCATGTGGCAACAGGTAGTATGACTGGTCATGAGTCTATGCACACACTGGTTGTAATGTGCCTTATTGAAGTTAAGATGAAGGTGCTGCATCCATTGCCAAACAAGGTAGAAAAACTCTCATTGCTGCTTGAAGTCTACTAACCTTGCAATTTTAATGCAGGTGTTACAGAGTTTGGTCCATATTGTGTGGCTAAATTTGCCATAAGGGGCTTGACACAGTCAGCAGGTATGTATGAGGCTTCTGCTGATTGGTCCATCAACTCTTGCTTTCTTAGTTCCCTAATAGACTTGGTTTGAGAATAGCAGCTGAGTTGACAAAACATGAAATTACCCTGAATGCATATGCTCCAGGCACTGTTGATACAGAGATCTGTCAGCCCCTGCCTACTAACAGGGACTCTCTAGATTTCTGACATGCTGCTGCCAGGGAAAGCTGTTAAAGTAAGTCACAATAAGGATGGTGCATCCATGATATTACACAGTGTGTTCACTTCAAAATTGTAAAAGCAAATGTGAGGTCAAATTGTTGGTTGTGTTCTAATGATAAGGGAAAAGGTCAAAATATAAGAAGACTCATTGTAATAACCCAAACTTATTGACTTGAAGTTGGGAACTCGTGGTAAGAAATAAACTCAAAGATTCACTAATAACTGGAAGGGAAAATGGGTGTAAGAAAGTAAGGTCCATCTTATTGTCAAGCTATTTACTTCATACTAATATACTAGGAGATAGATAGGAGTTAAAGGGGAAAAATAATGATGCATGTGATACTTAGAGCCCCTGGCTCTCTAAGGTGAAGAAACAGTTCAAGTCTGCTGTACACATGGACTCAAAGGTAGAACAAAGGTCTGATCAGCAAAAGTGATGAGAAAATCCAATACTACACTTGATAAGTGCCTTGACTCAGTTCACTATGCATATATGCACCTCAAATGGAAAATACACACTGTTTCACACCTCAACTTGTGTCTGGCATTGATTTAGTCAGCTTGGTGTTATGCATATATAAGTGCCTCTAAATGATGGATAAGGGAAAGAAAAGCAAATGGGATGTTAAAGATGAAGGCAGTGATGTCTATGAAAGAAGTCCAGATAAGAAGTAACAAGTGAAATGGAAAAAGGTGAATAGAATGAAGAAAATGATGTAGATAAGAGTCCATGAAGATAAAAGAACATAAAATCGAAAAACTGTCCTTCACATTACTGTTTATGACAAAAATCTTCTTATAGGGTTGCTCAGTATTCCAGCCAACTTTCCACAACTTCTCCCACTCATTCCCACCAAGAGTATTACTACACTTGCATCACCCTGTTAAAGAAGAATCCAAATTCATTTCAGGTATGGCTTATGTAAAACTTGAATGTCCATTTTCACAGTAACCCCAGTCAGCACAGGCCAAATGCTTAATCCCGGTGAAAACCTGCTATGCTGGCATCTGTCAGCATCAGGAAACATCTGCTCCCTCAAAAAAAGTCCAGCTAGCACAGATAAGTGAGACTATAGCAGCTGAGAACAGAATGTGAGTGCCAGGAATATAGCCCTTTGCATAGCTTAATCTGCTGTAGCATGCCTTAATCTGCTAAATTATGTTTTTGACAAAAGCAGACCAGTGCAGATTAGAACAGATTTGCGCATTTTACTGAGAGCGGATGAGAGCATATTATTAGCAAATGGCTAATAAACATATTCTAGCAGATTCAGTTCCAGATAATGTAGTCCAGAAACACAGCTAGTGCATTGCAGTCCCCTATTGAAGCTTGAAGCATCACCACAATGTATGAGTCATACATTCAATATCACAGCAGGCCAAGTCAAGGAATGGCCAAAGTGCTCATGAGACTCAAAACATGTTGTCAGTTACAGATACCAAATAATGAAAGACAGAATGCACCCACCACCAACAGAACAATGCTCAACTAATGTTTGCACTCTCGCAGACACAACACCACTGCTGATCAGAACATCAATATGGATTCCTAATAGTGTGACCAACAAAAGGGAGATACAGCATACAATGACACACCTGTAGAACCTATGGCATCGCAGAGCATAAGATGAGATGATGGTCATGCAGTTGGAGATGCTGTCAATATTAGTAGTGGTCCTATATGCACTAGATATATTTCTTCTTGATTAGCTACATGTTGTTGGCCTTCACACTCAAAGTGAAGATAAGTGACGGTGTAGATGAAATAGGTGAGGTGAGCTAGGTGGAAGACAGTAGCTCCAGAGGAGTAGTTGAGACTGGGGCTGATGTTCATGAGACAATGGAAGAAGTGGGGAATATGGTGAGAGGAGAAAAGGACAAATACATTGAACCAGGTACCCTTACACATATATCATTTTCCTTCTGTTGGGGTACTTGGTGCATGATGCAATTGCATGGGATGACATTTGCACACTTGCCATTTTTAAGACAGCCGCTCGAAAGCAGCCACCAGATAACTTGACTCAAGAATGGTGTCAATTGAAGTAAAAGTAACATCAACTAACCAAGTACAAGAAAAATTAGTGTAAGATTCACAGTGTCAGTCATTTCAAGTAGCTGGATTTCATTTTTTTGAGCGAGTTCACCAAATCAGCAGATTTGAGAGCAGATACTGTCCGATTAGCACAGGTTGCAGATTTTTGGTCTGACAGTGTCCAATGCCAGCATAGTGGCTTAATATCAAGGATGGCACATATTTTGACTGATTGGCTGTGCTCTTTGTGAGAATAACTGTGTACCAAATGTATTTCTGACACAGTAGATTCTGTCATACTTGAGTTTACTAAAATGAAGAGATGTGTCAAGAAACTGGGAGATCAGAAGGTTCAACATCACTGCACAGGTAACTTCGGCTACATGAACACTTCAATCATCACATAGATATAATGGCTGGGAGCATCATGATTTCCTTCACCCGCAAGTTGTGCACATGTAACAATCATCTTGATCACATTCTGTAGCTATGGAAGAGATCATCCATTCAAAATTTGAAATGTGTAATCTGGATGAATAACATTTGCATCTATACTAGCACTCACTAAACTATCAAATCTATATCTAGCATTAACTTCATATGTATTTATCATTTCCTAAATTTAAGTATCTTTCAACATTGTTATGATTTAAACAATCTAACATAAACTTTACTTGAGCTCATCTGTAGTATAACACATGTATATATATCTTACAGCATCAATTACTGTAACTACAAGTGGCGGCAATGTGGGAATGGAAAATCAATCATAGCTAGACCCCCTTCACTCTGGCTGCACACCTGACACCAAGTTCCTTCCCCATCTGGCAATGGCTGCTTTGACATCTGTGTGAGGGGGCTTCATCCACCCTATCATTGCCTGACAAAGTCTCCTGTCAAGCTGGCGCCTCTCATGGCTTGGGCTCAGACATCCAGGATGCTTCACAATTGTGCTGTTGTAGCACATGCACAACATCTATAACTGTAATATTCTCACACTTATCATGATATCGACTGAAGTCAACCAATATATGGGATTGCAGTAAGTACGTAGTGATAGTATGTGTGAAGAATTGTGGGGACTACGTTGTAGTTCCCACAGTTTAACTATACAGTGGGTCCATGTGTATTGGGACCCACTGGTCTATACAATGAGCTAATAAGTATACATACTGTAATATGTGCTGATCCACATGGCCTTAAGGGCCATGGGTATAAGTATATGTACCTAACTTACAAACACTGACTGACTTTGACAGGAGCCAATGTTCAACTTGGGAATGGACTCCAGGGCCAACTTCCTGGACAGTGGTGGGTAATTCCAAGCCCTGTTTGGTGTTTTTCCTAATCTGGAAATGAAAGGTGTATTCAATAGTAATTCATCTCATCACTGTGGCAAAATCATGCACTGATCCATTCATTGCTTGTTATACTGGGTGTGAAATCATCAAATATGCATTGATTCCATGCTTAACACATTTAGCATTGCAGCTAACTCATACTGCGGCCATTTGGACAGCAATTGTGACTGCCTGTGGACTGACCATGGCCTTAACACCAATCATAAATCCTCTACTTCTATTCATGAAGCCATGTCAAGATATGTGGCTGGGGTTAATCTGAGCTATGCTGTGCAAACTGAATATATCAATACCACCATCATCTTCATTATTAGGTATGAACTCCTATTATCACTCACTGCTCAACATCATGTATTATATTATTCACCATAGAAATTTATTCCATTCTTCCCCCTCCAATAGTACACCTCATGTTATGGTATATTTACTGACCATTGACTCAACATAGCATGGTTGTTAAATTCACAGACATTACCCATAACTTTGGAGATTGGATGTTTGGAGGTCAGGCTTTGAAGGTGTGTGAGGGGGATAGGGACTTGGCTTTAACTTATGGGTTGTGCCACCCAAAATCATTCAATCCCTAATTTCAGATATTGGGGGTCGGAGGTTGTCTGGAGGTACGGACTCGGAGTATTGCTAATAGTATCTAACTACAGAGATAATGATGTGAGAAGACTAGAGGTTGGTAACAGGGAAATTAGTCTATATTTAAACTAGAGAACAGATACAAGATTGGAGGACTATTAATACCTCATATCCTGATTGTATCCTAAGAACATATAACAAGAAAGACATAAACATAGAACAAGAAGGATATACTAGTAGTATAATAAGCAGAGTTCGGAGTTGGATTGGAGGTTTGGATTGAGCAAGGAACAAGTATTCTACTCTGAGCTCTCTATAGTTACTCACTGCAGCACATCTTCTCTAGGAATGTATGATTTTCTCCTTCCCATTTGCACCTGTATTCAGACCAAGTGCCCCAACACCCCACAATGAAGGGAGTCTGGCCAAGGACCTGAACTACATGACATTAGGACATATCAAGCAACATTGTTCACACACTCATACAGTCCTATTCCAACTACCACATTGTTGACATACTGCCATGGTAAGCACCTGCTGACTCCTACTTGGCAATACACTGACATCTATTTCTTAGGCTGCTGTACCTGCTACCATTACCATTTGTATGTCAAGGACAATCTTCATGCTTATTATACACTGGATACAATATCTTTCCCCAACACTATCCAAGTCACCCCTCATTTCTTTTTAGAAGCAGACCTTTGCAAATGATTTGCTACACAAATGCACATAGGCTAGTAAGTATCATTATCAATGACATAATATCCCTGCTCACCTTACTTTTTACAGGAACTCTATACTAAACTGCACCCACAGTTACAATGACAAGATGTCACAGCTTTCCTAGTCCACATCACTACCCTAGGATTTGCCCATCAGCCTACAGCTTGATTATGAAATGGTGTTAGATCCCTGAGATCTAACACTAAGGCTCCAAACCTTCAGACCTCCAAACTCCAAAGTTACTATTATATTCCATTTTAGTTCTTGTTGTTTGCCTCTTAAAGTATAATCCTCATTCACAACCCAAAGTAGAATACTTATACCTTGCTCAATCCAAACCTCTGACCCTATTCTGAACTCCAATTATTATTCAACTCTTATATCTTTCTTGTTCTATGTTTATGTCTTTCTTGTTACACATTCTTAGGATACAATTAGGATACAAGGTATTAATAGTCCTTCAGTCCTTCTCACATCACTATCTCCATAGTTAGATACTATTAGTGATACCTCCAAGTCTGAACCTCTGGACAACCTCCAATACTGTTATGATCCAGTCCCTTGCAGATCTCCAATGACCATTTTTGGCAACCAACCCCGCCCCAAGCCCATACCCCAAGCCCGACCTTATCTGAGCCCTTCCCAAAGTAGTCCAAGCCTGAGCCCAACCCCCATTCCTCCTATCCCACTCCCCCAAACCCTTTTCTCATCCGTCCCCGAGCTTCATTATAATCCCCTTAGTTAGTTTTGTCTGACCCTGTTTCTCTGTTATCTGTATATAAGTCTCACTCTGTATGTACCTCACTCTTTAGTCAGAAATCAACTTAGATGCCTTGAACCCTTCACTAGTTTCTCGCTCCATCTTCTCCTAGTCCTTCCACTCCTCTTGTCCATCCTCACTCCAAAACTAAGGGCATGTGTGATAGTGGATGGCGTAGCACATAAGCTGAAGCCAAGCCCTTACTGATCACCCTTGACTGAGCTTGGACAAGCTCACTCTGAGGTCCCACATGTAGACCTCTGTCTTAACAGATACCCCAATCTCCAAAATTAGAGACTGAACAATAGTAGGTGGTGCAACCCATAAGTTGAAGCCAAGTCCCTACCCCCCTCATATTGCTTTGAAGTCTGACCTCCAAAGTTTCGGGTAATGTCCGCGAACTTAACAAATGGTGGGGGAAGCATTTGTCATATATTTACTCCTCAATTGGCACCATGACAGAGTTGATGCTGCAGGTTCCCCACAAAGTGCCAACTCAAGTTGCTTGCTGACATATCACCTTTGCAGCACATAACCTCACTATGGCAGCAATGGGACAGCCAGCATGGAACCATACATGCAACCTTTGCACAAAACACATCAAGGATGACAAAGGTAATTTTGTGGGAGCATACCAATCTGTCATCTCTGATGGCATCAGCCTTAGTCACCCATGCTACAGGGTTCATGACTGAAAGATCACTGTTAAGTTCACAGATGTTACCCGGAACTTCGGAGGTCAGAGACTTGGAGGTTGGACTTTGAAGCAATACGAGGGGGTAGGGACTTGGCTTCAACTTATGGGTTGTGCCACCTACTATCATTCGGTCCCTAATTTCGGAGATCGGGATATCAGAGGTCATCCGGAGGTTCGGACTTGGAGTTATCACTAATAGTATCTAACTACAGGAATAGTGATGTGAGAAGACTGGAGGTGGTAACAAGGAAATAAGTCAATATTCGAACTAGAGAACTGGATACAAGATTGGAGGACTATTAATACCTCATATCCTAATTGTATCCTAAGAACATAGAACAAGAAAGACATAAGTGTAACACAAGAAGGACATAAGAGTCAAATGATAATTGGAGTTCGGAATAGGGTTGGTGGTTTGGATCAAGTGAGGTACAAGTATTCTACTTTGAGTCGTGAATGAGAATTATACTTTAAGAGGCAAACAACAAGAACTAAAACAGAACATAATAGTTACTTCGGAGTTCGGAGGTCCGAAGGTTCGGAGCTTTGGTGTTAGATCTCAGGGATCTAACAATCACCTTGGAAAGCAATCATGCACAATAGTGTCCCATGCATGCACACATTCAAGATGAATGTGCTATTGTCTCATGCCATGCATGTGCCAAGGAATCCTTTTGAATGTGCATCCTTCCTAAGCATCATACAACAGAGGAACACTTCTTGGAACAAGGTAAAGCAATGTTTATTCTCAAACAACAACTGGCCAGGCATGCCACACCAACTCAGACTGATGAGGGTGACACACATGCTAATGATGTCAATTCTGATGATGTGGCCATCAAAGCAAGTGGAGACATAGTGTGTAGCATCATGTGGAGTTATATTAGGACATGCTACTTTTTATGGCACCAAGGGTCCTAATAGTGTGCAGGTATGTCTATGATCTCTATGTCCCATTTTCTTCATCTGATAATTTATCAGAACTTTGGAAACTTCTGTTTCCCAACCAAAAGATTGTTGCTGGCTGTGATGTGGTACAACAACAACTGCCATGTGGCAGCAATGCTAGCAAAGGAAAATAACAAGTATTTTGATGATGTAGCATTACCTATTGATGTTTTTCATCAGAAGAGCAAGCACACTGAAGATGACATATTCTGTGGTGGCAGTTGCAACACAGTCATTTGGCATGAACTAATTAATGATACAGGTGGCTGGACATTCAACTCTTGCCTCTCAAAGCGCACACATGTCATCCCCACCACCTCTGATGTAAATTCTGTGGGGATTGCTCAACTTTTCTGCAACCATTTTTGAAAGCTTCATGGACTCCCTGAAGAGATTATCAGTGATTGTGGCACCCAGTTTGTCTCTCAGTTCATGCATGAGCTGAAAAAGCTTCTTAGCATCAATATCATTGCCTCCACAGCTTACCACCCTCAAACCGATGGTCAGACAGAAAGGGCCAATCAGGAGATTGAGCAATACTGTTAAGACCAGGTCTTTGTGTGGGACCTCGGGGAGGGCTCGGACCGAGCTTAACCGAGGAGTACTAGTAAGGGCTGGGCTTCAGCTTATGTGCTGCGCCATCCACTATTACACGGGCCCTTGATTTCAGATCGAGGTGGGACAAGAGAAGTGGAAGGACTAAGAGACCAAGGAGCGAGAAACTAGTAAATGATTCAAAGGGTATCTAGTTCGATTTCTGACTGAAGACCAAGTACATACAGAGTGAGACTTATATACGGATAACCAAGGAAACAGGGTCGGACAGAACTAACTAAGGGAATCAAGGAGTTCGGGGATGGAGTACAGGGAACGGGCTCGGGCTCGGGCTCGGACTGCTTTGGGATGGGCTCGGATAAGGTCAGGCTCGGGGTATGGGCTCGGGATGGGGTTAGTTGCCGAATATGGTTGCCGGAGATCCGCAAGGGACCGGATCATAACAAATACCTTCAACTCCCCATCAACCAGTGCCAGGATGACTGGTTTGAATGGATACACCTTGCTGAATTTGCCTATAATAAATGGGTGCACACTTCAACCCAGAAAACACCTTTCATGCTGGACAGTGGCCAACATCAACTCAAGGCCCTAGATGAGTTTACAATGTGCATGGAAGCAACCACAAATAAAGCTCACTCAGCACTCTCCAAGGCAACAGATGATATGGCACACTTTTATGACATGCACTGCCAAGCAGCCCCAGTCTACAAGCTTGGTGACAATGTCTGGCTCAATGCACAAAATATCACTACAACTCATCCAATGAAGAAGTTAGATCACAAATGGCTGGGCCCCTACACCATTAATAAGGTTGTCTCACAGAATGCCTACAGTCTGAAGCTCCTGACATTGTTTGGTCACATCCATCCAGTGTTCTCTGTCACTCTCCTCCAACCCTACGAAGAGGTTCCAATCCCCAAACATCATGCCCCTCCACCCCCCTCCCCTATTATATAAGATGGAATTGAGGAGTATGAAGTTAAAAGGATTTTAGACAGCAGGATGTTCCATGGAAGGCTGGAGTATCTTGTGTACTGGAAGGGTTACGGAACTGTGAATGACCTTTGGCTACCCACAAATGATGTTTCTGGAGCAAAGAGGCTTATTAGTGAGTTCCACAGGCAGAACCCAGAGGCACCTTGGCATATTTCTGCAGCCACATACATGTCCCTCCCCTTCTAACAATTTCAGAACTTCACATAACCCCCTAAACAAACCCTCTTTGACTGGACAGTGGGATGGGCCACTACACATTACATCAAGGGGCCAGATCCCCAGAGATAAGCATTATCAGCCTCCACCTAACCAATTCATTGTCTTAAACCCCAAGTCTGTATATTAACTCTCTCTATCTGCGACCACTTACTCCTCCTGCCCCAACCTCACCATGCCCTCACACATGATTGAACTTATATCCCTACCCAGCATGACCTGAAATCTTGCAGACCTCCCTACCATGATGGATGTTGACCCTAACCTCCTATACTTTTCTGGTCTCTCATCATCCAAACCAGCCAGCAAGGCCAAACTGAGAGGGATGCTTGGCAACTCTGACCCCACCACCACAAACAACCACCAGCTCTATAAAACCTCCTCACCACCTTCAAGTGGTCTACCTCCTCAGAAGACCTTGAGTTAGCAATGGGTTATACCCTCATACAACCCCCACTCACATTTCTTAAATCCCAACATAGACAACAAGACACATACTATGTTGGTGATCCTGTCTTCCTTGGTGATGGAACACCCTATACCTTCAAAGGCTGGGAGGGGCAGAGTTTCCATAACATGGCAGGAGAACAACAGCATCACACAAGGTTCAGAGGGCCACATTTACCCATGGACCCCAATCCTCCTGAGCTTATTGTTCCATTATGCCTCAGGAAGGTGAACTGTGAATGCCAGGAGAGGCTGCTCTTGCACCTGTGGTATACTTGGAAGCATAGCCTTGGTGGATGTTTGGGGCTAGGTGGGGACTCTGTTTGTCAGGATGACAAGCATTGAGAGAGGAGTGATATCAGGGTTCACTGGTTTGGTTTCCAAGTCCCTAGTTCTCCAAGTTTTCAGATTTTCTATAACCTTCAACAAGTTTCTATCTCCCCTGATTATGTAAGCATTGCCAGCATGGTGATAAGGCTGTAGCCAGTGTGGTGGCATTTCCTCAGCTTGATCTCTGAGGATATCCACTGCACAGGCAAGTTTCCATATATCTATCATTGGTAGACATATAGACTGAGAACATCCACTGCACAGTTGGTCATTGTCCTGCATCAGCTCTTATCTCCTTGAGTATCTTTAGGTTGTGGCTTCATCACCAGTGTTGCCCTCACAGCATCCCAGTGACACTGTGGGCCTCCTGGCCACTCCCACAGGTGGATGTGCATGCCATGGGGTGTGTGCAACCATCCATGCTCAACTGGAGTGAGCTAGGGCATGGATGTACAATCCCAGTGGTGCTGGTGGCAAGTACAGTGAGTGTATGACATCATGTGTGACACACAATGTGGCTAGCATTGCTGGCTCCAGTACATGGTCCCTGAAGTTGGCCACAGGGCAATGGCAACCATGTTGTGGCCAGGCCATGGTCTGGAGCCAGCTGGCTGCACAGCTGGCTCCTTTTGTGCCTCTGTGGCCCTACCTTCACTGGATTAAGGTAGTACAGGTTCCTTAACAGGAACCCTTGTTTGTACTGGGGCCAATGCAAGCATACACAACAATGTTATCAGTGCATTGTTAGCATAAAATGTGAGGTAGTGTCTGTGAGCAGTCTGGAAGGCCAAGCATGTCACAGTTGCACAAAGCCTGTGCTTCTCAAGGCTCAGTATGAACTTAGTATGAACTTAGCATTATCTACCAAGAGGCCCCAGTAGTTAGCTACAATGTTTTGGCAGAAAAGAGCTTTGGTCACATCAGCTCTACAACTGGTGGCTTTGCACCAGTCAAAATCATTTGCATCAACAGCAAACACTACTTTGTCACCTAAGATGATGAGCTCTTCCTCAGGAAAGCTTTTAGAGGTTTTCTTGATGGCATTCCCATGGTAGGAATGCCAGCACAAGGAGATGCCATCTCTTTGCAGAGTCAGCATAGCTAGACTGTAACAGCTCTACTGCTGGATAGAGCATTGCAAAAAAATGCAAGTGTTCCTACCCTTGCAGGTATGATTGACAAGTTATGAATGACCCTTAGAAGCCCTTGCTGTATCAAGGGAGTAACAGTCAACAACTGTAATTACCTAAGCAACTGCAGTGTAAAAACCCAGCAAATTTCTTGCCCAGGAGGATGGGCTCATGTTATGATCCGGTCCCTCGCGGATCTCCGGCAACCATATTCGGCAACTAACCCCGTCCTGAGCCCATACCCCAAGCCCGACCTTATCCGAGCCCGTCCTGAAGCAGTCCGAGCCCGAGCCCGTTCCCTGTACTCCGTCCCCGAACTCCTTGATTCCCCTAGTTAGTTCTGTCCAACCCTGTTTCCTTGGTTATCCGTATATAAGTCTCACTCTGTATGTACTTGGTCTTCAGTCAGAAATCGAACTAGATACCCTTTGAATCATTTACTAGTTTCTCGCTCCTTGGTCTCTTAGTCCTTCCACTTCTCTTGTCCCACCTCGATCTGAAATCAAGGGCCCGTGTAATAGTGGATGGCGCAGCACATAAGCTGAAGCCCAGCCCTTACTAGTACTCCTCGGTTAAGCTCGGTCCGAGCCCTCCCCGAGGTCCCACACAAAGACCCGGTCTTAACAGCTCAACCCTAGTAATAAGGGACACTGTTGCCTAGTGAGGCAACCACAGCCAAACAAAATAATGATTCAGGCAGCTGTTTGTAAAGACACATAGTTACAAAGAGAAAAGATGAGCAAATGAGCAGAGGAACAAGAGTCAATACCTGACGATGACATATGGCAGTAAAAAACCCAGTGGGAAAAAGTGTTTATACCATGCAGGGATACAAACAAAGAGAAAGGGAGGGAGGGAGAGCACACAAAAGAGATAAACTGAATGAGGTTAGTGCATGTAAGGCAAGCAAGCCATGATGCGAAAAAAGTACCTGTGTGAGGTAGTGTGTGTGTCACAAGCGAGCAAGGGCAAAAAAGGCCTGAGAGACTGCTAATAAAGGCTAGGGTGAGACCCCTGCTGAGACACATATGATGGCTCACTGATGCGGTGTTGACATGAGCACTGACGCAATCCAGCGGGACTCTAACCTAAATGTGCAGCAGCCTTCAGGGAAAAAGGAGCAGATGCAGCAGATGGTAAAGCACACCACTGAGAATGAGAGCATAAGCGAAACACAGGCTGGGGCTACAGGAGTGCGACCTGCGTGTATGGGGTCACGTGCAACCTGAAAAAAGGCAGCGGTGTCAGTGCAACAACGAGCTGGGAGCCTGGGAATGGAACTTGTCTGGTGTAAGAACGTACCTACTTAAACATTGAATAATTTACACCTCTGCCAGGTGAGATCCCCCTTCATTATATATCCTGTTGATTTAAGTATTCCTTTGTTTTTCCCCTCTGCCAGCCTGTGTGATTGCATGATCTCCACAGTGCTCAAGGGTTGCCCTTACAGTCATCTGTTGAAGCCTCAGTACTCTTATCCCGCCTAGGGAGGTACACTTGGTATTGGAAAGCTGTTGGAGCTATTCCAGAGTTGTTCTTCAAGGGAGTTGTTGTTGAAAGGTGCTTCAATTGAGGGGGGGTGTTGGAGTTGGCAATCTCGCTATGTTAGTGGGGTCAGACTTCTAACTAGGAACAGTTATAGTTGTGTGCTTGGCGCCTAATAATCTCAGCCAGTCTCCTCCTGCGCGACCACGTACTCCTACACATTGTAGCACCCTAGTGTGACTTGCTCGATTCCCACCATATTTGCGGTGTCTTTTGCAATCAATTTTCAGTGTGGTAGTATCGGTTCAACGGTAGGTGCGCCGATCGAGCCAGGATCCACACACAATGTGACGCTTTCTCATATTATATGCTGCGTCGTGCTTTGTTATTGTGATGCAACAGTGCCGAGCAGATTCTATATATACACTAGTACTTAACCTTCTCTGCCAATTTCACGATTTGTCCAAATTTAATTATTTATCAGAGTCTCGAAAATTCATGACAATTACACTGTCTTTATCATAAATGTCCAGTAATAATATCGAAATGGGTTTATTCCTCTTCACTTCCAGACGCATCTGTTTGGTCAACTTCTATATCACTGACATCCTCATCTTCATCACCGTCATCCTCCACTTCCTCCTCCTCCTCCTCCTCCTCCTCTTCATCAGTAAACCCTTCCATTGAAAAATAAGGAAATCCACCAATCATATCTTCTTCTCCTGTTAACCATTCCGATCCTGTTTCATCCATGTCGTCGTCACTGCCGAATTCGGAAGGTTCAATGATTTCTACAACTGTATGCTCTCGAAGCCACTTCATGGAGTGCATCACTTCGTGACCTGTTATTTCATCAACCTGCAGCTTAGGGATTGGATAGCCGACATCACGACGCTTCTCAAAGAGATTCTTGATGTCAAGTGACGTTGCACTGACGCACTTGAGACACTCGAGTCTGGGACATAAAACACCATTCTCTGAGCCTCTGGGCTCAAGATAACCAAGCCATGATGTAGGCATCCGGTCGAAATACATTGCGAGATATGTTAATTTGGAAGATGCGCGAAAAAGATCTTCAATCACGATGTCGGTGGCTTCAATAGAGGCGAGCTTCAGGTTGGTGAGAGCTGGAAATCGTGTCGGGGGACCTATTATTCGACGGAAGAACTCCGAATAGTCGTTACTGTTCAAGTCCGTCAGCGAAAGAGACGCGAGATTAGGAGTGTCAAATAAAGCGATCAGAGGTGTCGCATAATCAGAAGGTATTTCTGATATGTGCAAATGTTCCAGCCGTTCCATCCGAAGAGGAGGGTAGAGAGAGGATTCTGCAGCATCGTCGGATTCTAGAGGCGCAGAACCGCAAAGGTGGAGACTGTGAAGAGCGGGTGATGCATCTATTATTGTCCTGAATACTTCATACGTTGGTCTAACATCCCGAGTGTGATATCCCAGATGCAATTTGGTCAAGCCTGTAAAATTGCACTTGGTCCAAGCGACATGAGCGGCGACCAAGGCAATAGCCTCCAGCTTTGGCGTTATGCCGCAAAACAAAGTGAGAGGCTCTCCGGGAGAAGGAGGATGAGACGGATCATCCTCGTCGGAGGTATTTTCATAGTCTATATCGCAAAGCTCCAGCACCTCAAGTTGCGGCGCGGGTCTTTTCAGGTGTTGCATGACGAGGTACAGGGCCTGAAAGCCACAAACCCGAACGGCGAGACTTCTGAAGCGATGAATGTGTGGGACAAGAATGTCCATAAAGAGGTGGATGGTATCAAGATCTGAGTCAAAGTCGTCGTCTTCGCAGTTGAGTGCAATGTCGAGCCCCAAATAACCGGAACGTTGTATGCATGCTCGTACATAGTCCAGTTGAGGAGGTTCAATGTTGGGAATATGGACCCGTGACCACAAAGTTGGAGTATGGACTGCTGCCTCACGAAATGCGCGGGAAACATGAGAAACAAGGATGTTGAATGGAAGGTGTCCTATGTGATCGTCTTTTCCGGGGTCGGCTACCATATACTCCTCGTCCCTAACTCCAAGTTCAAATATGTAGGAAAGAATTTCGTTGGGCAGCGACCAAACGACAGCCATTCGTGACTCCAGGGCAGCCCGCTGGTTGCGAAGTTCTTCAATTCTGGCTCGTATCTCGTTAAGCTCTCCGGATAGCTTTGACTCGACAGGCTCCAATTGGGAGAGACTTTGATTCAGGATTGCAATTTTTCCAGAGACAGCGTTGCCTGGAAAGTATGAGCTTGAAGGGAACGCTCAGTCAGCTCTATCCAACCCGACTCACGGGTTTGAGAGTCTAACATAAGTAGTCTGGTCTATGTAAGCATCGTGAGGCTACTTCCTCACGGTAAGGGCTTGCCTACCTGCCAATACGGTCAGCGTGAACTGGGTGGTTCCAGTCTTCACGATGTAAAACTTTGGAGCGGAGGCGCCTTTCGTCCGATTATTAGGAGGAAGGGTGAAAGCCGGGATAAAAATTGTAAGGTAGAAGACTGCTTGTTAATCCAGTAGACTTGTCAGAGAAGTCGAAGTCGAGAGCGCAAGTAACAGCAGGAATGGCTTTGACTCTTGACTCTGAGCAGGCCAGCAGACGCTCTTCATACTAAAGTTCACGTGACCAAAGCATAACTGACAGCAACTCCGATTTTTCGTGTGAGTGCAATGTTGTATTAGAATCCACTGTCCAGGCCATGACGAGTAAGGTAGGCCGGTTCTCCAATAGCTTGTATGAGTCAGGGCAGAACGTTACGACCCACGTATAATTGAAAAACCCCAACAACGATTACGTCGATAAGTATGTATGTCATATTACTTATAAGGAAAGGTTGACAAGAATTTAGAGAGTAGGAATATATAAATAAGTGCTCAGTGAGAAATAATCAAATCCAAGTTATATATATTAATCCTACCAGCAAAATGAATACAGACCGTACTTGCCGCACTGATCATACCGGTTGTTACCTCTTTTGGACTTGAACCAAAATAAGTACTTTAGAAGAATACTGTTCTACCATTGAACTAAGAAGACCTGAGTCTCTTTATTTAACTTGACAGAGACTATTTCTTTAAACTGCACCGGATTTTTAAGTCCGGTCCTTCTTTTCGCCAAACTTATGAAGGGTTCTGAAGTCTATCAGCAACTATGTCATCTTATAGCGCTGCATAGCGCTTCATGCATAGAGCCAGAAAACAGTGATAGACATATCGTTTTTGATTAGTGTGTCCATATAAGAACTAAATATTTAGCAGGAACAGGATATTATTTTTTTGGACAGACCTGTCTCGATCCTGCACACATTGGCGTCGGGAACCAAACCATGGAGGTGACTGCGAGCCAGTTGAAGTAACATAATTGAACTTACAACAACTCACAGTGGCATAGCTAAGTAAATAGTGGGTGACCTGGTGTACATTGACTTCTGGCCGTGGGGCGTCGAAACCACCCTTCATGCTTCAGATGTACATAACTCGCCGATCCTCAAGCCTGAACGAGAAGCGTCATCGAAAAAAGATTAAAGGACAGTGGCATTGGTATGAGCTCGTATCGTCGTTCTATATATATACACTCTGCGACCCGCAGGGTCGCACAATTCACTCCAATGGATGTCGGGACAAGGCAGCTTATACCATCCCACCCTGTGTATTCTTCTCCTGTACCTCCTTCTGATGTTGCATGATAAGAAACCTTCACGAAGGCCGTCAGAATTTGACACATTTTTGAAGAATATGAATGAAAATCACAGTGCATAGATGAAGCCGGGGAACCAGAAAAGGAACCATAGAACGAGGGTGATAATCGTCTCTACAATCGAACGATCGTCAGCATGCTTGGGTTTGAAAACGGGTATCAAATAAGCATGCCTTGTTCACAGCCGTTCTTTACTTTAGGATCAGAATGGCTGTCAGCATACAAGAGTCGCCATCATAGCGTTACACGTACACCAAAAGATGGCCAATGGCGGGCAGAAACTGGGAGAGGTACATGTCAGCCTTGGTAATTATAGGGTACGAAAGAACTCACAAGCACACAATGTACATCAAGAGGTCATCGTTGGAAATGTTTTTTGGTGGGCCAACGCTCTGTTGGTTGTTTTGAGTAGAGTATTGTTGTGGCTGGGTAGAGTGTTGTTGGGGTTGTTGCTGCTGTGGCTGCGACATGGTAATGAATGGGTGTAGTGGAGGGTAGAAATATCCAAAAGTCGAACGAGATGATTAGCTCAGGGAAAGTAGGGGAATAGCGATGAGTAGACCGTGCAACGGATTTGATGAGGAAATGCAAAGAACGAGGCATCTTTATATATTCGAGACGGCTCGTTTTGAAGTCGACGTTGCACAAAACTGGTTCTGTTCCCGTGATAGACAGCTCCCAAGAAGATAATATACACCTGCCGGCGAGTTGATGTATGGAACCGGCTATGCTGTCGAGTTCGGAAGGAAATATTAATTTGACCCGGCCCTAGTCGCAAGTCTATGATGGAAAACAAGAAGAGGGGCGTTATGCCTAGAAGGTACATGTCTCGTTTCAACTGAAACGAAAGCATGGCATTTTGACTGGTCCCCACCTCCTTTTTGTGATAGATAATGTGATACGTCCTGAAAATACCTACAGAACTCCTGCCTCGAGGGACCTGTTGTTGCTATCACGATGCCATGCCAAAGACTGGCATCCAAGTGGTCCCTGCTGATAAATACCACTTCCGGATTTAGTCTTAAGCCACCGTGTGATCACCGCAACACGGGGGAACAAATACAGTAATAATCAACTGTCTGTACGCGTAGATCATCACCAACACCATGACGGTTCGGGCAGATTAGCGCGTCAGAAGGCAGACATAGTTCGGCTGATTATCGTCCGGCTTAGGATAGCTCTTGTGGGAACGCTCAAGGCCGTATCTCGCTACTACGATCCTAACAGATTGTTCAGAGGCGTTTCCGTGTCACCGTACGAGTAATTTGAGTCGGAGAGACAATCGCGTCTTGACGCGTTCCATTGCTGTGGTGGCCCCGCGATCCGATATATTTATTCAAACTTTTACTCACCTTCAAGTTGTACAGCTTTCGTGTCAGCTAAGCACGACTGTCAATGCCTCCTGGAACTCCCCATCACTCCTTTATTAGCCCTTACCGAATTCGCGTTGATGACTTCACGACGCCAAGGGATCAGCACTTTGAACCACCCGCACTGTACCTTCTATCTCATACACACTCAGACCACATCACTGGTCTTAATGCGAAATCTTTCGGAGCTCGTGTTGTCTGCTCAGTCGACGCGAAGCACATGCTCCTCAACTACGAGTATGCCTTTGACAGGATTGCTTTTGACAAAGGCGAAATATCAGAGAAGAGAAGGCCCTATGCTCACCTCAAGACAGATCATATATCCTCTTCCCGCAGCAAGCGCAAGACTTATTCCCGAGATTTACTGGTGATCACTTATCAATTTTCTCACGTGGGGCGCCCTTGGTGATTTGAACTACAGAAAGCGCTGCCCCTTAACAGCCCTACTACCATCGAGTTGTCTGACGATGTAACTGTGACACTAACACTCCTCGATGCAAATCATTGCCCGGGGGCCGTCATGTGCGTGCCTGACATTATACATGGTGCGGCACCTGAAGATCGTCGAATGAAAGGTTTCTTGTCGAAGGACCTTTGGGCAACTTTCTGCACACTGGAGACCTCCGCGCTGAGGCCTCCTTCCTTGAATCTCTTGCACGAAATCCTTGGCTGCAATGGTATATCCCGCCTTCAGCCACATTTCTTGATCCCGCCAAAGAAAGTGGAGAAAAAACACTTCGCACACTGGACGCGATCCATCTTGATACCGCGTGTTTACTATCGCATCATGACCTCCCCAGCAAGGTTAACCTTTTATCCGTTCGATTCTGAAAATAGGGTTTATTATTAATGCTCATTTGAATTGTGCAGAATGAAGCTTGCGCAGGGCTGGTAGACCTCATATCACTTTTCCCTCCTCAGACACAATTTTTCATTAACTCATGGACTTGGGGGTATGAAGATATTCTAAAAGCTATCGGTCGCGCATTCAATAGCAAGGTGCAGTCACTGACTTGGTTCTAGATAACATAAAATTCATTATGTTCCCGACAGATTCACGTGGATCGCTATAAATCTGACATTTATAACGGGATTTCGGACCTATCCCTCAAGTCTCTTCTTACCCTTGACGCTGTCTCGACTCGTTTTCATGCTTGTGAACGAAAGCATCGGTGCGATCAGGTTGAATGCGAAGCAACAGGAGTAGTTTGCATCAATCCTATTACCTTGAGTAAAATTAAGTGGGACAATTACTTCCGGAAGACACGTGCTAGTCTCCAACGGGGAGAGCATGTATCAAACCTGGTAAGGTCGCATTCTATACCGCTATATAGCTACCATACTGATTGTATCCACTCATACTCAGCTTTGCCCGCTGTCACGTCATTCCACACTTCCTGAATTACAAGCTTTTGTGAAGCTTTTCAAGCCGAAATTGGTCGTACCTAATTCTCTTAACCCCGAGTTGGCAAACTTAGACTGGCAATGTATGCCTCACATGTTTGGTGACTGCCTGGCTGACGGGGGCGAGACCGCAATGATAGCCCATTTGCGTGGTGCGCGCATCAACGCCAATTGCCTAGATTACGTCGTTCCCACAAGTGACATAGACTCACTCGAAATCGGCGCCGAGATAGATAACCTCGTCGGAGAAGGCGCCGAGAGGCTTGTGAGGCAGTGGATCAGTACGGCGAGTGGTGTCCTGGTGTCGGGAGATGCAACACGAGAATTACGGATGACGACTCAACTGGGGAGGTTTTTGGGCCCTCGTGGAAAGCAACTCTTGCTGAACGCAATCGCATTGCGAAAGCGACAAGGCCCGAATGATCAAGACTCTCAAGACGAGGATGAAGCTGAGGCAAGGGGGAGAGCTGCTGAGTTCTTTTTCGCGCCGACTTCACCTATGGCCGTCTCGACATCTCCAGCCATTGATAAGATGAGAAATGTTTCTTCAAGTTCACCCTCGCACTCTCCATCAGGACCTCTCGTAGCCCGTCAATTGACGCATAATCGCCTCACTATTCCACAGACACACACCCCTCATTCAGGGAAGCATATCTCACCATCGCCGTTCTCTAACGACTCCTCCATCCATTCCAAGGTCTCACAGGTATCAGCCGACGCCGTTTCTACTCCTCTTTTCTCTTTACGTTCGTCAGACGAGCGTGCGTATCACTCACTCTTTGACGCTCTTCAATCCAACAAGATATCATACTCTTGCACATCTCATCTACCTGTTGAGTTGCGACAGGCGCTATCACCGCAGCGATCTGCCGCTTTCGCTCTGCATGTTGCAAATGATGTGTTTGATCCTGCCTGCTCGATGTCCTCACCAAAACAGGTGTCCCGATTACCTGCTATGCCCCTGGTATCTCCTTCCGTCACTCCGTCACCATCTCGACCACCTTCCCAACATACACGCACCCACAAACTCAAAGCCCAGGGACCGTCAACCCCCGTCTCTAGGTCAAATCCAATGCCTCTAAGAGATCGAAGGGGACAACCATCGGATGTAATAACGCGTCCGCCAATGCTAGATCTCAAGAAGATATTGAAACGCAACGCGTCTTCGGCCGGACTTTCTCGTCCTCTTGGCAAACGCAGGAATGCTCGTTCTAATTTGCGCACCCCGAGGAATTCTCCATCTGTTTCGAAACACGAGATCATTCCAAGGCACCTCTCACTCGATGGTCTAGATGCCCAATGGAGACAGGAACCCCAATTACAACCCCCTTCAGCACCAGTATCTCCCTTCGCTAGACGTAATCATGAGGTCGCAAATCCTGTGCACCAAAGTACTACAAGCTCATCGCCAAAATTACCTCCGCCGTCTAAGTCGCTTGCAGAAAAAGAACGACGTTCCCAAGCGAAGGCAAAACAGGTCCGGATTAGAGAAAAGCTAGTTCGTGCTTTACCACCTGACAAAGTCACGCCGACATGCAAGGCAAAGGTAGCAAGGCGGGAGCAACAACTGGCAGAGCTGCGTGCGCGCAACAAAACAGCGATTATCTTCACGAAGCAGAGTGTATATGGTCCTTCCGAATGTCCGCCCCTTCCGCCTCAGTGCTCGCTGCATTGTCAACCGGACCCCCCTGAGCAAGAAGATGCTCTCTGTGGATTTCGGCGGGGAGAGAAGGTAGTCTCAGGTGAATCTGCAATGGATTGGAACAAGAGTACGGAGTATCAGGAAGGGTTCAGAAGGCAAAGAAAGGTAGGTATTCGATATCCAGAGTTACCTCGACTCGAGAGGTCATTCGCGGAGAGCCTGAGCCCGAGCCCGTGAAGTGCATGTTTTTCTTGTTCAGTCACTTATCGGTCGGTGTACGCATGTCTTTCTGACTTGTTTCAAGCTTCTTTGGGTTGGGACATGGTAATCGTGTTAACAGAACAGAATGTCCACCCAGTAGAACACGTGCGTAGCTGCATAACAACGTCGAAGCCATTCAGTCAGAGCCTTCACATTATCGCTATCAGAAGGCTTCTTCGATACATTCACCTTGAAGGTGCCAGCACAATAAGGATTGGAACAGAAGGCGACTGGGTAGAAGCTGGTAGACCACGGAGTAATCGGTCTGACAGGCCGTGAGATGAAGGGAGCCAAAGGGTCGGTCTCGGCAACTGGTAATATCACCGTGCTTGAAAAGGGAAAAAAGCAGACTGATTACTGCATCTGATCATCGACGTACCCAACTTGGGTATTTGAGCAAGACAGCCCCCTCAATTCTAGATTTGCCGTCTTTCCCCCGCTGGATTGGGCATAAGCTTATGGAGATGCTCGGTCGTTCGCGGACCAGTATCCCCGGGAGCCCAAAGCAATGGCAAAGTTGTCAAACGAACTAGACATACCGAAAAAAATCAATCTTCTTCATGACCGCTCCCTCGGCATCATGGTCGAACCCCTCCCTCATTTGATCCCAGCTGCGCGGAGTACTTGCAAGCAACCATTCCTCGACGCTCACTCCTGTCGGGCCCAGGTCGATGTCGGGCGTTTGGAACAGCAAACCACGGAAAACACGGGAGCACATTACCCTGGCCCCAGAAGGTGCCACCCTTGAAGTTCTAAGCTATGCAAGCGCACATCTCTTTCGTGTTAAGGATTAGTCAAGTAGGTCGACACGGCGGACGCGGTCAAGATGGCCGTGTAGTCAGGTGTATCGCGGTTTCTGTCACGGCGCGAGCTTAGTATATCTGATGATAGGATCATGTCGTGAAGATCTGATGATCATTGTCGAAGTCACATGTAATAGTTGGCATTGGACAAGTGGGTAAT